>JBCJKH010060566.1:0-18533 GCA_039877255.1 Loriculus beryllinus | reverse complement strand
TACAAACACAGCTTGGGAACAACTGTCAAAGCATGCTGCAGTTCATGATTCTATACTGGCTTAAAATACAAGAAAGGAAAATAATAATAAAATGACAATAAAAGTTTACTTCTGCCAGCACAGCATCACTGTACGAAAGTATGCATTCTTACCAGTTATGATGTACAAAACTTATCTTCTAATTGAGCTCAGTATGTAGCCTTTGATAGCAAAACTAACCTTGATCCCATTCTTATCCGATTGCTGACAAACCAAACAAGTTAACTACAAAAAGTTATACTGAGCACAGTATAACTCACAGTGTTTATAAACACAAACTACATGTACCTTGCAGTTTCTCCAAATGAGTTCTTCTCTACGTACACGCACATATCCTTATGCTTCCACTAATTCCCTGAAACATCTGCATACAGCAAGGTAAAACTTGATGATAAACTCTAGCACCTAAATCAGTGAGCAGCCTAAGGCAGCTACCATGTGCAATGGTCCACGTTAAAACACGTCAAAGGGTGTTGAACTGCTTCATCAAGTGGGGTTCACCCTATGGCCAGGCAACAAGCTGCCTTTGCTGCGCCCATATTACACGGATGTGTGCCTGTGAGCCTCAACTGAGCAAAGCTGCGCATCAAGTGTCCTCAGCCCTCGGCTCACTGGAGAGGGTCTCTGCTTAACTAGTCTTGTAATAGGCTTCTGGTTCAAATATCCTGCTCAAAATAGATTTGGGCTGGATACATTTAATTTGGGTGTTAATTCTTCCTGATATGCACTATTACATCCTCCCAGTCTCTAATGGGAGGACTTCTCCATCAAGCTCTGTCAACTCCCCACTTTCCCACTCGGCCACCTCTCATCACGCCACAGAAAGGCCACATCTGCCAGTGGGAGGCCAGGTGTTAACTGACAATTACTGTAACTGCTCTTCATTAGGTTTATCACATCTACAAGTGGATGCCATGGAAAGCTAACACAAGACAAACCAGCTTCTCCCTCCTTGCTCATTCTGGTAATTTTGTTGACATTCAGTGGGAGGCTCTTTGGGGAGAGGTGTTTTGATTCTAGGGAGATACAGCATGCAGAGGCATACTCTAACACACATTCAAATACTGTGCCTGCCAGGATTAACTCGTTATTAGAAATACATTTTTCAACTGCAGTGAAATGAGAGCCTGGAACATCTGCCATGGGCTAATACTCAGCTTTCAAGGACCAATAAGTAAATGGTAGGATGCCACAAGACCAAGCATCAACTCCTGTGAACAGGAATATCAATTTAAAAGCTACTCCCCAGCAACCTGAATATATTTTTCACCAATTTTACTGCATGAGATCAGTGTGTCCACAAAAACTACATATGTCTGTAGAAACACACTAGAGAAAATAAACTTTAGGTTTATTTATCTTTTCTCTATACTGCTACAGCATTTTGCAAATCTCTACTTACACACTTTCACACATGAAGGTATCTCCATTTGCCTCAGGGGAAAGGCCCACATTAGTTCTCAAATTATTTTTAATAAACAACTAGAAGAAGCAGACTAACATACATGGCATAGTAAACATGAAAAGTGCCTGCCTGTTCCTCAGCGGTCCATTCCAGAGCTAAGCCGCAGGGCTCACCTGAGGAGCACAGCACGCTGGCACTTTCCTCCTAGCAGTGCCTTGCCTGCCCCACCAGCACCAAAGCTCTCTGAGTAAGTGGCTCTGTTCTTCCCTTTAGACAGATCCCACACAGCAACAGCTCTGCAAGGCACTCTGCTCTCACATTTATCATCTCCACCCCCAAGTAACCCTTGGAAGTGTCTCTTAAAATTGCCAGCTATTCTTCCCTATGTCCTCAGAAGACCCATCACACAACTGCTGGTTGGAAGGGTCCTCTGGAGATCATCTTGTCCAACCTCTGTCACACCAGCCAGAAAACTGCCAACATGAGATGAGGTCAACTACAGCTTTGTCCTGTCTATACTCGAAAACCTCTGAAGTTTTTCAAGGATCTTCTAAAGATGAACACTCCACAACCTCTACAGCTTCCACTGATACACTAACTACTGAGTACAAGTATAGAATTTGTTATTCTCCCGTAAAATGCCCACCCTCTCCCATCACCTGCAAAGGAGATTTAAACAGCCTCTTTCAGACAGGCAACCTCAGCAGCCCCGTGCTGTAAATTCAGCTGCATTTCTCATAGGTTTTACAACAATGAAGTAAGCACAGCATCAGCCAGGTGAAGACTGGAAGGGAAGAGCACACAACCATGTCTGGGAAGTGTATCCACAGCAGAAGTTCTGAACTTAGAGGTGTCTCCGTTTTACCCTCACCTCTCTCATGACAGACAAGACACTTTGTCAGTGCAATCATGCTTGCTTTCATGAGAAATTGCATCACAGATACAAGAGCCTCCGCTTTGCAGGCTCTTACAACAGACTAAAGACTGTCTGTTAACTAATGATTAACCCTTCTTCTCCTGCATCAAATATGACTCCAGCACAGCAAATTAAATACTGGCTTCACATAAGAAATGTATATCCAATTCAGCAATTATACAGAAAAGTATCTACAACTGTCTTAAACTAAATAATTTGTATCTAGACAGTCTAGAGGTGGTACTGAAAGCCCAACTCAGCTTTTAGATCAACTTGAGCACATAAACCAAATCGACAGCAGGATTCAGGCACTAAAGCCCCTGAACATCCACAGACTTTTTAGTGCTCTTGTGGATCTGTTCCGCTTGAAACACTGATCTGCTCTCCCACTTCAGGGTAACTAACCAGGAGCAGAGATCTGCAGAATGGGTTTAAGGTTCATTGTCTAGGGTACTAAGTGCTCTCACCTTCCAAAAAGCCACCGGCTTCAAAATACGTTGAAGAGTCAAGGTGGAATAAACACCACAGTTTGACACCGTATACTTCCCCTCACTGCTCACGCAGTTCAAGTTGTTTCTGATTCCCATAATTAAGCCAACAGCAAAGTCCAAGTTCAAGAACTGGAAGAGTACAACTACAAATTTAGCATATTTAAGCAGATGAAACTTCTTGATAGCATCTGACACTGCTATTTAAATCCACCACTCCAGAAAACAGCCTCTAACGCCCAGCAAAGACCCTCCTGAACTTGAGCAGGTTGTGCAGTAGAAACAGCCATACTCTTACCATTCCGAATTACCAAACACTATAATGTCTTACAGCTACTTGACTACTTCAGAGTCTTGATATAACTCATTAAATGTTATACCAGGGAAAAAACCACTGTCTGAACTGTCCTCTTCATAAACATGATTAGAGTCAACTCGGGAATTTCCACACGCCTGCACTAATAAGAGGCAATGGCTAATTGCATGCTAGAAGCTGCACATTTAGTGTTTCTTTAACACACCACAAGAAACAAATGTTTATAGCTAGTTCTAGAGCTACACTAATACCTCCTGTGTTAGACACACTTGGCGATTTACTTCTTGTGCTGCTCAAACAAGGTATTTAAAATCTACACTTGCAATATGCTCTTCATGAGTCAGGCATGTCAGATGACTAACGGCAGGCTCAGCTCTTCAGGACTAGCCATCTTTTCCATATGGTAACTCACCCTGAAAATAAGTCTTCAAGTATGATGACAAAATAAAGATGGCCTAACTCAGTGGAGCATCCCTTTCTGCTAGTTACACTTGAGTAAGCTTAACAGCTGTGTTGACTTGCGCTGCTGTGTATCTTTTACACTGGGAAAAGAGTTCGTATGTAGGCTAACTTTACTCGGTCCAATTCTCTCTCCCCACACAACCGTACCAGTAGTATTAGACATTCTGTTTGCATTCAACCTGAGTCTGAGCCACGTGTGTGCCTGCCAAAACAAATACGGTACTCCAAAATCATAAACAGTAAGAAACAGCGTTACAGCTGTGCTTGTTAAACGGGCGAGTTCGGGGTATTTTAATGAAAAACTCGTACCCGGTTATTCACAATTACTCATAATATTTGGTTTTCATTAGCCCTTAGAACAAGCTGCGGCAGCTCCAGCCGCCAGTGCAGGTGCTCAGGGCGCTGACCAAGTGCCTTCTCCATCAAAGGCAGCACCCATCCCCAGCCAGAACAGGTTGTGTGACTTTCTGTTCCTCCAACGCCAGCGCTGAAGAGCGCCGAGCAACCGCGAGGCCTCACTAGAAAGGGACGCACCGGAGCAAAGGAACCGCCTCGGCGACAGCTTCCGAGCCCACGGCCGGGACCCAGCCGCCCAGCCGGCCCCGCGCCCGGTTACACACACACCGAGCCCGGTTACACGCACACCGAGCCCGGTTACACGCACACCGAGCCCGGTTACACGCACACCGAGCCCGGTTACACACACACCGCCTCCCGCCCCGCCACAGCCCGCGGCCTTACACGGCTTCTTGGCGTCCTTGATCTTCATGGCGGTGCAGCAGCACGGTTCGCCGGCCGGCTGTGGCGGGAGGGGCTCGGGGGTGGGTGTCCTGCCCCTCGCCTGATGGGGCGGGAAGCGGCGGCCGCTCCTCGGGGCCGGGCCTCGCTCTCCTGATCCGCGGCCGAGGGGCGGCGGGCGCCCGCCTCCTCGAGTGCGGCGTGGGCAGCCCCCACCGCTACGCCCGCGGCCCGGGCAGGCGCTCGTCCAGCGGCGGCATCGGATACCGGGCCGGGGACGGCAGAAGGGCCGGGAGGCGGCGCGGAGCGGCGGCGGCCCTCACGCCTGGCCTGGCTGCGAGCTGCCGGGCATCAGCCCCGGGGTCGCCGAGCCGCGAGCCCTTCCCGCCGCCTCGGGGCACGGCGGCGGCCGGGGGAGGGCGGCCGGGTCCGGTGCCTGGGGGCGGAGAGCGGCTCGAGCCCCCGGCCGAGGCCCGGACGCGGCGCTCCCCGCTACGGCACAAGATGGCGGCGGGCTCCGGGCGGCCGCGGCCGCGCCACACAATGGGGCCGCCGCGGCTCCCGCGCGCCCGCTCCGCGCCGCAGCAGCGCGTGCACCCCCCCCACCCCCGCACCCCGTCACGGGGCCGCGCAAGGCACGCCGGGAACCGCAGTCCGGGACAGCCGCTCCCCCGCGCACCGCCTACAGCTCCCGGCGTGCAACGCTGCGGCCCCGCCCGCGCGTCACCCCACGGCCCCGCCAGCCAATCGGGGCGCGCCGCCGCCGCGCGCGGCCGATCCCTGTCAGCCGTGAGGCGGGCGCGGGCGTCACGGAGCCGGCCCATGGGGGGGTGCGCGGGTACGGGCAGCATGGCGGGGGGTGTCACGGTGGGGTTGGGTTCTCTTGAGCTGCTCTCGTCACTGCGCACCACAAGTTTAGGACGTGGGGGATCTTATTCGGCGGTGCCGGGACTCCAGTAACTGCACAACTGACCGGTGTCCTCGGGAAGCGTTTCCTCATCGGTGCAATCACAGGCCGACACTTAATGCTGTGCTATGGGGGTTGTGGAGCCTGCTCCCTGGGCAGCTGGGGGAGCCTGCTTGGGATGGAGCAGCCATCCATCCACCCTTCCTTCTGGCTGATAAAGTGCCATGTAACCATAGATCAGTCACAGCGATCTGGGGTGTTAGATCCATCCCAAGCTGTGGTCTAGAAGCAGGATTTAGGCATCAGCTCTGTCTTGGAACTATGTCTGGAGCTCTGTCTCAGCAGCAGTCTTTGTTGAGGCCACCCTTCACAACACAAGACTAAACCCTCAACCAATGGTTTACTCACCAACCCACTGCATAGAAACAGGAATTGCTGTCTCTTGATCGCCGGTTCCCCCCTAAACACATACCAGAAACACCTGCACCCCATACCAAGAGATCCTTGCTTTGCCCTGTCCTCAGCCCCTGCTCAGGAGGTCCAGCAGAGCTTTGCTCCCCATGCTGACCCCCTTGTGCACGATGAGGGAGCCCAGCTGCCCCGTTGTGGGGTTCTGCATCTGCCTGGAGCACCGGTGGTGTGTTGGGTGTCATTCTGCAACCCGTCTTATAAGGATTTCTTTTTACTTTTGGTCCAGAAGCTTACATGAAAAACGCTGGAAATCTCATGTGGATGCCATCTCCTGTTTATCACATTTCCTTCCTAAAACATCTGTATTTGGAAAGCTGACTCTGAAGTCTTCTCAAGGATTACTTCTTGCCCTTTAAAGGAAGAGTGTATGAACAAGGCTGCAGAACCTCTCTCTTCCTGTGAGCTGCATGTAACTGTGGAAATACCCGTGTGTTATTCTTAAAGAGAGGAAATTTTGCCGTGGCTTTGTGGTTTCTCACTGCAATGTAGTTCACTATTGAAACTTTAAACAAGCATTTACTTGCATGTTAGAGGATACCAGAATTCAGCTGCTACCTAGAAGTTAACTTGTGCCTGTTCATAAATAAATATACACTGTGATTGTAAAGTAAGGCCTTTCATTTCCTGCCCGTCACCCGGCTCTGCAGTGTGGAATGTTCGGTGTAAAATGAGCTATGCAGTACTGCCAGACACCTCTGGTGGGGTTGGGATGAACGGACCTGCAGGGAGGCGTTTCAGGACCTTAGTCCTCAGGCGTTCTTTCCAGTGCCTGCGCTCTGGCTGTGTTTCCTGCACACCTCCTAACTCCAGAGGAAATTAAATACCATCCCTGGGCAGTGCCGGTCATAAACATACACATGCAACCCAAGACAAACTCGGTGTCCAGCCTGGCAGCTGCCCAACTCCTGCTGTCTTGAAAGAGGCACGAAACGTCCTGACCCAGCCTCTCAGTACAGAAATGATAATCCTCCCTTTCCAACAGTGCGGATTCAGTGATTCGGAGGTTGTTTTCCTTCAGTCACGGGCAAAAAGAGGTATTTTGTGCATGGGTTTCTTAGGAACAGGTTCTAAATTTGAGTCCACTTTGAGCTCTTTTATCTAGTAAACCCTCTTAATTCATGCCCCCATGTAAACGATAATTAATGAACTGAGGGCTGTGTAGTTAAAAACAAGATCAGCAAATCTGAATGCTTGGTTTAAGTACTGCATCACAAGGAGGTGAAATGCTTTAGCTGAACATCACCAGTATATAAGCAAGCAACCCAAGCTCAGCTCCTAGCTATCTTTTGTCTGTCTCCGAGTAGAGGTTTAGCTAAAACTAGAAGCTTAACTTGGCTTAACTAAAAGCTGGCTTGCAAGAGGCTCAGGACATTTCTTGCTTTGCAGATCAATCCAGGTGATTTAAAGGGGTATTTTTTTAGATTGGATTTACTTGTTTGTCAGCACACTGCTTTGAATGTACCATAGGTAAGAGTAAATGACTCTGAAGGTGAGTGTGTGATTTGCTGTATAAATGTAAAATCAATTCCAAGCTATAGTCATTAACCCTAAAGTACTATATTGTATCTGTGTGGGATGAAATCATGTGAGAGGATTCTGCATAAGAATCTCATTTGTTTATTGGTATGATGAACTTGATCTACCTGGCTCTTGGTGCTTTAACGTATTTAGCTCAACATAGTGAAGAAAAAAGAAAAAAAACTATTAAAAACCCTATCAGTTCAATGAGTGCTTTACCCAGAAGGAGCTAAGGCAGCTGAAGAGATGTGAAGGATGCTGGTGTGTAATTAAGGAAGTTTAAGCTCCTCTGTAGTAACTGCCAGTTGTGCAAGCTCTTATCACATGCTGGGTGAAAATTTCATGGGCTGCAAAGCCCCAGTGTAAATCACCTTGTGCTGTTTGGTCCCTGTAACTTTGCTCTGCAAGCAAAGTGTCTAAGTCAGGGCTGAGTCATTTGCCTGTTACTAACAACCCTCCTCAGTGGAAGATGGTGGCTTCAGTCCCTTGTTCCTTCACAAAGGTTTCCTCAAATGAAAATGCCTTGGTTACTGTCTGCCTTCTGCTGTGTCTTTGGCTGTATCTTTAAGTTTCCAATAGAACAGTTTCCAATAGAACAGTTTCCAATAGAACAGTTTCCAAGGATGAGGCTGGGGAATAACCCTGTGCTGGAGCAAAGCCTCTTGCCATTTTGGAGGTGAAATCTGTACCTAACTTCTGGCTTTTTCAGTCCTTGTAGAAATTCATACACTGCCCTAGAGCAGGATCTGGGTCTCAGCAGGGTGGTGGGGCAGGATGCAGGAGCACGGGATCGCAGCCTGCAGTGCTGCAGGCTCACTGTCCATGCAGGTGAGGCATGGCACAGGAGCTGCCCAGTTGAATGCCACTGGCAGAAGATGAGCTGGAAGACTGGACCACCAAAAATAGAGTGGACTGGTTCCCTGTGAGGTTTTAGCTGTCCCCTGAGCGCGAATGCCATTAATCTCACAGGACTCATTTAACCCTCCTTCCTCGCTGCCACACACCTGTGAGGTGGGATGTGTACTTTGTCTCCCCAGGTAAGACATGACATTTGTGAAAGACTATTTTTATGTTAAAGGAGCCAACCTTGTGCCATGGGGATGTGGTCATAGACAGAAGGGGAAGGTGGTGTCTTTCCCAGACTACCTTGAGCGTCACTTTCCTTTGAAAGCACGGACTCCCTGAAAAGAGAGTCAAGAGATGACATAGGAACAAGATGCAAAGCCATGCAGTGACTTCTGTTCCTCCTGCTTGTGAGGATGCCCCTGTGCTTGGTGGTGTAAATTTGAGCTTCCACATGCTAATAAGCGCTGCTTGCACTCTGTGTGTGCTCCGTTACATGCCTGAGGAGTTCCTTGCTGCCTGCAGGGCTCTCTGGGTACTGGAGGTGCTCAGAGGAGCAGCTGTGCTTTCCTCATAGACAAGAGGTATCATGGGCTTCAGGCACGTGCACCCAGCAGCTTGGAACAGCAGTGTGCATGTGAGCAAACAGCAGTAAGAGTAGGGTAAACATCAGAATCAGTCTTATTCCGTCTGGTGCTAGCACCAAAATGATGGTGGTACCACCACCACCAGCCTGGTGATGTTGCTGCTAGGGCAGTGTCCTGAGGCCACTGCAAAGCACAGGTGCCAGCTGCCCCATGTTCCAGCACACAGAGCCATGGTGCTGCTGCAGAGGGATGGGACCAAGGAAGTGCTGCACACTCTCAGGTCTCACATGCGCCCTCCTGGGGCTCGGCAGCATCATCCTCCAGCTGCGGAGCTGCTGCTGCTTTAACCTGATGCCATGTGGCAGCTTGGGGGCAACAGGGGCTCCTTGCCTCACAGGACCAACATAGACAATGCCAGGAAGTTGATGGCACGGGATCAATAAAACCTGAGAAAGTATTACTTAACACTCCCCAGAAAACCCGTGCACATGTGCTCCTCTGATGAGCAGCTGAGGAGTTTTGGGTTGTCTAGTTTGGAGAGCAGGATGCTGAGGGCCAATGTTATTGCTCTGCAGTTTCCGGAGGAGGGGACATGGAGAAGGAGGTGCTGAGCTCTTCTCACTGGGAACCAGTGACAGGAGGCATGGGGATGGTTTAAAGCTGTGTCAGAGAGGTTCAGACTGGACATCAGGAAACACTGCTTTCCCAAGAGGGTGGTCAGACCCTGGAACAGCCTTTCTGGAGAGGCAGTCATTGCCCTAAGCCTGTCAGTGTGCAAGAGACATTTGTACGAAGCCCTTAACAGCAAGCTTCAGCTGTATTGCTCCGGCTGTTGGACTAGATAGAACATGGTTGTTGTAGGTCTCTTCCAACTGAAGTCTGGAAAGTCCATTCCATTCCATTCCATTCCATTCCATTCCATTCCATTCCATTCCATTCCATTCCATTCCATTCCATTCCATCCCATCCTATTCCTTTCCGCCCCGTTCCCCGCCGAGCGCCGTGGGCCGGGCACTGCGGCGCCACCTGCTGGCAATCCGCGCGTATCGCCGCGCCCCGCCGGAGCGGCTCGGGAGCGTGCGGGTGGCGTTGGTGGCGTTGGTGGCGTTTGTCCGCGCGCTGCTGGTGTTTCGAACGGCCGGCACTACGAGCAGGGAGACAAACGACCACGAGCGCCACCGCTCGGTGGGGTGGGAGAGGAACAGAGCAGCCTCTGCCTCAGCAGTGACCTGCCTGGGGACCACAGCGTCCCGCCTGGCTTCTGCAGGGGTTACTGGAGAGCGGCCTGCGCTTGGCAAAGCTAAACCACAGCTGGCCCGCGGAACTGGGGGCTGTCTTCTGGGAGCGGAACTGGGAACTGGGAGCGAGCTCCTAAAACAGGTCACAGGGACAGAGGCAACAGGGAAAAACATAAACACCGCAGCCAAACACCCGGCAAACAGCAACGCCATCCAGGATAAAAACAGATAAAGCAACACGGGATACAGTTTTTCCACGTTGTCCACCTCAGAGCAATGGCTCAACATCAGTACCTAGAGTCCTGCATGCAGGAGCACGAGCATTTCATCCTTAGGCTGGGGCTGCTTGCATCCTCACTGAGGAACCCGTGCACTGCAAAGCCACGAGCAACACAAATAAATGTTGTGCAAAGCGGTTACTTCAGCCAGTACCGAGGCATTTCTGAACAATTCCCTGTAGCATTTTCAGTGGGCTCAGCTGGGTTTGCTTTAGGTGAAATGCTACCATCTGCTACCATTACATAGTCACCCTTCATAATTCAGGCTTAATGATGCTGAGTGAGGTTGAGTGTTGAGTCCTGTCACCAGCTTGGCACAGAATGGCAAAGGCAACTCTAAGAGCTGTAGTTTGAGGCATAATTAGCAATATGTGAGCATTTCACAGGAGCATGGGTGAGGGAAGGATGTGGTGGGAGCTCTGCTTTGTTCTGTCCTGAGACTGCAATGCAGGAAACAGAAGAGGTCTGTTCCATGGGGGTCACCAATAATAACCAGGCACAGAGGTATGGCAAGTTTGAACATCTGTGTGTGAAATCCCTGTCACCCACTGCTGGCTGTGTCACTTCTGTTTCCTCAGCCATGGAGGAAAATGACCAGGTTCAAAAACTATGTGGCTTAATTCACCTGTGCGTGTAAGACCTTTAAAAGCTCAGGTTGTGATGCCCTGAAAGTGTGTAATCCCTGTTCATGCTGTGTTTAACCCCAGCCGTTCTCTGGTGGGTTTGTGCAAGAGGGGTGTGTGTAATTCCTGCACCATCTCCCATGAGCTACCTCCCGTACTCTGAAGGGGAGACCCAGCACCTCACATACACATAGAAATGACCTCCATCACAAGGTGTGTTACAATCTTCCATAACCCAACAATTTATTTAAACTTACATCACAAGGAGAATCTATTAATAAAATACATCAGTTCACACCAGTCTGCATTGCCATTTTTTAAGGGTAAGCATCTTTCTTCACTTTATATTAAAACTTTATAGAGGTAAAAACTACTGCATTGTACCCGCAGTTCTGGAAATCTAGTGTAACATCAGGCAGGTTACAGAGGAACTTTCAGAGCTGATTACACTTCAGTTAACCTCACGGTTTTGGCACATCTGAATGCTTTTTATTTTCTTAACATAAAATAACTCTATAGCAAGTCAGAGAATCATCGACATAAAAGCATCACTATCCAATGGCAAGTGCTGCCTAAAAGCATACAAAAATTGCATCATTTGGTTACAAAATAGATACTCTTAGTTTTACCCCAAGGCTTAACATCGAAGTGCTGCGACAGAAAAGGGCCAGGACCAGGGCCAGCCTTGCCCAGCTGCTGCTGGTCACTTTGCTGCAAGGCTTTGCTTCCCTAAATCCCAGAGTGATGCGCTAACAAGGTGCCGGTGCATTCCGCCTTGCCAGTGGAGGCTTCCAGAGCACCTTCCTGCAGGAGAGGGTCCGCGGGTTCATGTCAGCTCCTCCTCAGGCGTGCTGCTCGAGGGACACGGTGCACGCACAGAGCGGTGCTCAGGAGGGGCCGTGCTCCTGCACCGGTGGCCTCGGCACTGCGGTGGCTGCAGGTCCTGCAGTGGAGCACCCAGAGCTGCTGCTCCGGCCGGGCTGCTCCTGCCGGGCACTGCAGCAGCTGCTGCCGTGCAAGTGTAAGCAGGAGCGGATCACTGACGGCAGTGCTGTGCCGGGCACGTATTTGCACAAGTATCTGCGGTTGCCTTCACCGGTTTTTAACACCTGCATGCTGTGGGTTTGGGTGCTTTTTGTTGTACACCACAAACTCCAGCTGCTCTGAGCTTCTGATGTTCTATCCAAAGTAAAAAGCAGCTCTTGGTGCTTGCAGCCGGGGTTAGTTTTTTCCCTGGCTCTTGAGCTGTACTGTTTTGATCAGTTTGGCACATGAACTCGTGATTGGTTTATGTTTAACTGGTGGCAGGCTCCACATGCTGCTGTTTATTTAGGGAGATGGCTATTGTATTGGTTCTGTCCCTTCTGCTCATGTTGCTCTGGTAGAAACAAAGACATAGGAGTGAATAGCTGCAGTTCAGGAGAGACTGATGTAGCAGAAGCAGCACTTCTGAGCTTTCTGGTTACAGGAGAGCTGGATGGTCACTTTTCTTTAAAGGAAAATGAGTGTTGATGACTGCATTCTGTCCATCTTTCCAAAGCTCTGGTCAAACAAAATCTCCTTTTTCTTGATTCAGCTCTCCTACTCCTCCTTTGCTGAAGCCGCTTGTCTGAAATCCTTTCTGCTGAGGCCAGTGAGCATTCCCAACAAGAGCTCAGGGCTGAGAGGAATCTTCCTTACGTCCCCCCCTAGAGAAACTGAAGAAAAGACCAGAATACTTGCTGTGTTATGGAAAGAAAGAAAGTACATTGATAGTGGACCAGTTGTTGATGGGATGTTTGAAACTTACAGAAGAGAAACATCAAGGCATCCATGGTATCTTCACACGTAACTTACTGACCCTGAAAGGTGGCCCTGACAAAAACCCTCCAAAACCCAAACTCGCTCATAAAGTCAGTTTTTGCCTCACATCCGTGGTGAGAATTCAGCCCTGCACCGATTCCCATTTCCTGCTCAGCATTGGCTCTGAGCACAGCCAGAGCTGGTGGGAGTCCTGTGGGAGACACCAGTGCAGGGCACGGAGCAGTGCAGATGGAGGAGCTTTGGCTGAACCGGTCGCTCTGCACCAGTGGCAAGAACAGGGTGGGATGGAGCTGCAACCCCTCTCCTTGTGCAGAGAAGAGAGTGCTGCTGCAGCGGACAAAGCCGGCTCGATACCTTCACCCGGGTATAGTGCAACTTCTGCTCACGTAAAGCGCTGTGGGAAGTAGCCAACTGCTTGGTATGGAGCGTGGATGAAGAGGCAGCTACAGCCCAGCTTTCACCCCTGGCTCCTGGGGCAGGAAGGGCTGTTCTGCTGCGGGTGTTACCTTCTGGCACCAGCAGAATGTTCATGCTCTTTACAACCTCTGCAAGTTAAAGTGTCGAGGCGCAACAAACTATGTAGCAGTGCATTCCTTATATTTCATGTACAAAAAAGGGCTCAAGGCTGGGAGCAAGAAGGCACAAACTTGGGAAATAACATAGCTGAGGAGTTTACACAAAAGTACTATGTCATTTATTAGGCATTACTTAGCACTTAATTCACATTTTGCCCCCAAATTTCCCAAAGCAACACGTATTTCCCCACTTCCTTTTCTTTTGTCCCCTTCTTTTGGATAAAGCTGCCTGTGCTCTATAGATACAGTTGCTGCAGAATATAATGTGAACACAGATAAATACAACATACACAGCAAAAAATGTAGTATAGTATTACAATAGTCAAATAATGTTGTTAGCCTCAAGCTGCGGCAGTGCCTACAGGGAACCAGTTCAAGAGGAGCAAGCGGAGGCACTGTACAGGAGCAAACGGTGTTGGCAGTGTCAGGCAGAGCGAGGGACTGAGGGAAGGCTTCCTCAGGGAACCTGGGCAGGATGGATGGGTGTTGGGAATCACGGGATCCGCTCTCCTGGGACACCCACCCAGCGCCTCGGAGACTCCTCGAGCCCAGGTCAGTCCTTTGGCAGGTCCTTGGAACACCTTTACATCGGGTCACTGTGCGCACACCTGCAGTCACCCCACATTTCTCCTTTAGGCTAGGTTTGCTTTAGAATCTTTCTTTTTTTTTAACTTTTAACTTTTGATTTTTTTTTTTCTTACAACTGTTAAAAAAGTTTCATGGTAAAAATAGCTCACTATATGATACATATACCCAAAGTGGTGCGATACTTTATATAATAAAAGATGAAAATAGTCACTTTCCATAATAAAAATAAGTTCTATTTTTTGCTTATTTTACAATATACTTAATAATTCTTTTCTTCTTCTTCACTCTGAAAGTAAATAGGTCCCATTTTGATAGCGCTTCTGAGTCGATTAAAGTGGCAAGAGACTGGAGAATGGCTTACAAGCACTTGGAGCAGCCGCATTCCACATGTCTCTCCAGTTCCTCCGTGAAGGTGGAGCCATCCGTGCACTGGAAGAAGTATTTCCGCCGCTTGCTGCGGAGGGGCACGCAGCACTGCCCGCTGCCGCAGGCGCCGCGGCACTCGAGGCGCGGCACTTTGGAGGCAGTGGCACACGACGTGTAGCCCTGCTGCTTACGGACAACTTCCCGGATGATGTCTCATTGGCAGAGGTTCTCTGTAAGGCAACAGACGGGAAGAAAACAACGCGTGGTAACTATTGCACCAGGTATTCCCGAACAGCAGCCAGCAGCCCTGCGCTTGTAACGGTGTTCAAGGCAAACAGACTGCATGAGAAGCGCCTTCGTCTTTTCCTGCTTCGGACACAAATGTGCAATATCCGGCACAAGGCAGAGGCCTGCGCACCTTGATCAGCACTTCTGGAAGTGCTTTAATGAGTGCTGAGTGTTGAATCCTGCAACACTCCTGCAAAATATGGATTAGTTTGACTATGCCTGCTTCTCGGGCTCACGGGGCAGCCTGCTCCACGTGGCATTAGCAATGCGGGATACCCCAAAATGTCTGTGCTGTTCTGCAGTCACTGTGCAGCAGCCAGATACATTCTGGTGGGGCTGTGTCTGTGTGTAATTTGGGAAGTTTGTGGTTCATAAACAGGAAAGGCACAGCCGGAATAAAACTAATACAGGCCAGCTCTTTCCTTCTGTACAGGAATACAGAAAGGCAGAAGGGATGAAGCCAGGACTCCCTCAGTTCCCAATGAGCTTTTTCAGGTCAGGGCAGCACAGCTGGGCCCTCACCCCAGCTGGAAAGCCCAGCATAATCTGTGGGATTCCCCAGGAAACCCGCCCAGCTGCACAAGGGGGAGCAAGCTGGGAATCTTTCCTGCCGCCTCGGGTGAGCAGTACCTCCCTGGTGTGCAGGCTGAGACCTTTCCCAGCACTGCAATTAACCAGTCCCTGCTGGCTGAGAGTAAACCTTGCAACAACCTCTCCTTCAAACATCCCACCAGGATCCTGGGAGCAGCAAGCCTTGAGGACTCGAGACACAGAGAATGAGACTTCACTACCCATGTCACCCTTTGCATACATTTGGATAGCAGCTCGCTAGCTGTTGTGTGGGTCTTTCCTCCTCCCTCTATTGCTCTGCAGAGGCTGACTTGGCTTCATCTTCCACTATTTGCCATTTACCACTAAAGACAAGTGACATGGACGAGAGGCAAAGCCAAAGGTGTGACCCAGAGCCATGCATACCTCTGTCGCAGTGCTCCCCGCTGTAGTTGGGATCACACTCGCAGTAGGGCTCCCCATGCTCTGACACTTTACACTGTCCATGGTTGCACTTCAGAGTCCTGCAGGGATTTGAGGAATTGTTCTTCTTGTCACAGTACATGCCTGTGTAGCCCTCCATGCACTTACAGGTGTAAGCAACATTGGCCACCACGCACTTACCGTGCAGACACCTGGAGAAAGAGAAGCATTTAGAGCTGGCCTGTGTTAGCTGCAGCAGTTCCTGTTCCCAGGGAGGTTTGGTTTTGGCATTTCTGCACACATCATTCCAGGGTACTAATCCAAAACTAGCAGTTCAGTGTCAAGCACTCTGAAGAAACTGTGAGTTTTCAGGGAACACTGGATAATGTTCAGAGAATACATTCAGGATTTGTGAGCCTAAGCGATCTCTTTGGAAACCATCAGGCTGCTCCATGAGCATGGACCAATGCTTGGCATCCCCATGAGACAGCTCACATCTACAGCACCACACGTGGAGCTAAGTGCTGACAATCAAGCTGCATGCCCAGGCTTCCTTAGCGGAATTGCTCTACAAATACTATCAGGTGATGAAAAGCAGTGTGATAAATGAAGGTGCCTGTGGAAAAGCCATGTGCAGGCTTCCTGATGGGCAGCTGTAGCTGAAGGGTTCCCTGGCTCATGTGGATCACAGGGAGCTCTGGTGTTCCCGAGGAATGCCACAGGCAGGATGTTGGTCCTCAGCAGGTTCTGACACCACCCCACTTCGGGGACAGGGACAGACCTGGAATTGACTGAGGACAGGGAAGAAGGCAACACTGCCCAGCCAGGGAGAAACTGCTCAGGGCTTGTAAACCTTTGCTGTATCAGGCCCTACTTGACATGAACCCATGTCTTCCTCTTATTTTGGTTTGTTTTCTTTCTTGTACTTTAAAATTGTTCCTTGCTTACGTTGAATCCCTGTACATTTCACCTTTAAGCTTTGAATTAAAAAGCACAAATAATAAAAGCAGTTTCAGACAGGTCAAGACATGCAAAGTAATAAAGGCAGTCACAATCTATATAAACCAGGATTTTCTGCCTCACTAAACAAAGGTGTGCTTGGGTAGTAACTTTTGTTACTATCAGCTAGTCGCCTTTTTGAGTGCTGGAGCAGACAGTGCAGCTGGGCACCACACTGCCCTCCACACAAAGGGCTTAACTTTAAGGAGGCAACTCCAAAAGGCTGAAGTGATGTAATGAAAGGTGGAACAGTTTGTGAGCATTTAACAATACGCACAGCTACTTTTCCTTGAGAGAACCAATCTCTCATCACATAAACATCTGGAACTCCTTTATTTTTCTGTGTCCAACCAAAACAGCTTCATGTTGATGTTGGAAATTTAAGGAGACATTTGGGTCTCTGAGTGTTTCTTCACTTGTGCCTTCATATTTGGTCTGTAAACTGTCAGGTGCTTCTCAACACCTTCCAGGGTTCTGTACTTAGCAGAACTAGACCCAGAAGCAATTTAATTCTGCCAAGTTAAATTTCTGCCATGAAGAGGGTGATTATTCACAGTGTCAATTTACCTGTCAAAAGTAGGTGCTTGTGAAGAGCTCCTTCCACCAATAGTGCAACCAAAGAAGCTTCTAAAACAAAAGTACTTCCATCTGCTTGTGGAGCTGCCCACTGCTCTGTGTCAGAGCGTTTCCTCCTGAGCTTGCCATAAGTAAGCTATTTACCCAGTGTTTCTGATGGATGTGGTTACTGAGCCTTTGAACTGTGAATGTTTTACACTCCCGCTCCCTTCACATACAACCCCACGCTATCCTTTAAACTTGCATTTTAAAGAGGTGTTTCAGAGTGCAGTATTTACAATTGTTCACATTGGAGACAACGACAGTGTTCAGGGCCTGATGCTGCTGTGAGCATACCCCTAAAGCATGACCCTCCACCTCACAGGCAGCTGAGCACCTCAGAGGTGAGCTGTGCCCATCAACAGGAGGCTTTGTATTTGAATGTGGAGTCCCAGCTGAAGGCACGGCCTGCAGTATTAGCAGCTGAGCTCCTCCAGGACATCTGCTCATCTGCAGAACAAGCAGCATCAGAACCAGAAGTGGAAGCTGAGAGTTGCCACAGGGGCTGACTCACAACTTCATGTGTTAACCCAGCACCTCCAAAAATAGCCAGATGTGGGTTTGTACGATGAAATTTAAAATACACATTAGCTGTAAAACATCCGCCCTCCCAGCAGCATTACTTTGAGCTTACTTGTGGTTAAGACACGGGTCTCCAATCTCCTGGTCACACAGGGGGCCTGTCCAGCCTGGGTGACATTCACAGATCACACTTGCTTTCTCCAGGGACCGGCAGATGCCGTGCTTGCAGATGTTGCAGGACTTGCAGCCAGGAAGGACTCCCAGGGACTGCTGTGGTAAATCCTTGAAATCCTGCAGCTCGTTGTTGATGCGGACATCGTGGATACAGCCATGGAAACCGTTTGGTGTCTTATCTGCACCCTGGCGCAGTGATGACAAGCCAGAGGAGGTCGGGATCCCTTCAGAGAGAGACAGAAAGGGAAGGTTTACTCACAGTTACAAGGGTAGTGCAGAAATTGTAATTGCTAACGTTTCTGTTGTCACAGCATCTTTAAAGAACTAATTTGCACAGGACCTCAGTAAGGTAGCAAAGACTCATTGTCCTCATTGTCCTCATTTGGCTAAGGGAAAGACACAAAGGATACAGCACCACAGATCATGGCATTGAGACAGGGAGTGGAAAGAGTCCACCCCATTGAAACCAGCACAGGAGAACTCTGGAGACAGGAAACAGCTTTAGGAGGCCAGGCCAAGCCTTTTTCACAAGTGTCCTCCATCCTGCTCCAGTGCTTGAAAGAATTCCCACACTGAGGTGGCCAGCAGGTTCTTTAGGATGTTGTCCCCTCCCCACTGACATCCCCTTAGGCTGCACTAGCATAAAATCCCACACTGGTTAGGGTTGGAAAGGACCTTAAGATCACCCAGTTCCAACCCCTGCCATGGACAGGGATGCTTCACAATACAGTCCCTAATGAAGAGTCCCTCCCCAGCATCCCTATAAGCCCCCTTCAGATACTGGAAGGCTGCTATGAGGTCT
>JBCJKH010060563.1:39634-69362 GCA_039877255.1 Loriculus beryllinus | reverse complement strand
TGAAACCCCAAAGATGTTCCGGTTCTGGAGGTTTTATATGGAGTTTTTATTGGGACATGGAGCTGCTTACACTGACCACTGCTCTGTTACTGACTTCTCTGGTGTTTAAAGGCTCTATAGACTTAAAGCAGACAAGGACAAAAATCATCCAGCAAACTACTGTCCATCGTGAATGCAATCAGCCCAGTAAACCACATTCATTCTACACATGGGCAGAAGGCTGGGTGCTGATCCCCTCTGCAGGACCCCTCAGATTTCTGTGCAACAAAACTGCCTAAAGACTCCGGGGAGACTCCTTGGAAAACCAAAGGAAAAGATTATCACCCTCCCTCTTTTTGACTTTTCAGACTGTGAGTGCTGCAGAGCAAGACCTGCGTGGATGTTTATACAGCAGCTCAAAGGTTGCTGGAGCTTGGCTGCTCCTTGCAGGACTGCTAAGTTAACATGGACTGGATCATGCTTTTCTCTATACTTTCAATGCCCTGATTTCAACATCGATCAAGGATCAATCTGGTAGCAAGCATAGGTATGGTTTCTTGCTATTGCCCTACTTGACGGGCAGATTCTGCAGCCAGCAGAGCATCGTGGTTCACCCCGGACTTTTAGGGTGTGGAAGATGCTCAGTATCATGTCAGGATCAGAGCAGTCCCCCAGCCTGACCCAAATCACCTCCCTACTTCATCGAAGAAGGTTCTGCTGGTGCTGAGAGAGAGCAGAGGCGGCAGGGAAGAAGGGGAAATGAAGGGAAAACATAAATACTGGCATCTCTGCAAATGAGGGCAGCCAAGGACAGCTCCTACTTGTAGCAGAAAGTACTGAAGGGAAGATGGAGTGAGGAAGAAATGGAAGATTTCTACCAGGAGCAAAATTCATAAATGAGAAAGGTACTTTTCCCCCGAAGCCTGTTTTTGTTCAGCATGCAGGAGGAACAAGCTCTTTCCTTCTCATGCAGGTGTTTAGTGAGTCTTATGGCTCATACAACAGATTTAGGCTTGTGGCTCTTTGAGCTCCCCTCCTTTTTCTCCCTAAAGTGCCCTCCATGCTCAGCTTTTCATTCTTCACATCTCCGGCTCTAATTATCTTTTCTCTCCTGCTGCTCCTGATGAATTGCTCCTTTTTCTCATATCTTTGGGGTCCCGCTGCTTCTTGGGGAGCTAAGTTAGAGCGTTGTATTTCTCATCCCTCTCAGTCATTACAAAAGACAATCCTCTCAGATGAGGACATTCATTAGACTGATTTGGGATGCCTGGTCTATCTTCACTGTATGTGTTTGCATTAGTGTGAAGAAAATAATTAAAATGCACAGGAAGTGTAGGCTAGAATAACAAGAAAGGTTGGCCCTAAGCTTAGGAAATTTGGGGGCAGGGAAAACATTTGCTTTTTAATAAGTGTCTCCATCACTGCAGTTGTAAAGCGTATTTGTTTTCTTCTCTTTTACTCCAAAGTCTCTGCATGTCGGGGTGTGTGGAAGACACAGGCGATGAGACCTCGCACTCAGAATTGCATCCCACCAAGTCCAAATGTCACCATAAGACACTGACATTTAACAAATCACTAATGCAGATATGGTGCGGAAAGGAAGAATGCTTCATTGCCTTGTGAATTTGGACCTTTTTAAGGCTCCCAGATCCCAACTACTGTCCACAGCCAGACAACCTCAAAAAGTATTTCCAACATAAATGCTGACACTGAACTGATTCCAGAGAGAGAGAAATATGGAGAATACGAAACACACAGAGATGGCAGCACCAGGAGTGGCTTTTTATTCTGCTGGTGGATAATCAAGCAATCCCAGAGATATATCCTGCAGTAAATGAGTACAAGAACAGGATGGTTTCAGTGGGGACATCAGCATAGATCTGGAAGCCATGAAATCTTACCTCTGCCACAGCTTCTCTGAGCTGGGATCAAGCCAGCTCCATTTTCTTTTGCTCATCCCCAGTAGAAGTCTGTTAACACTTCTACTTTTGTTTTTTTTCCATGTTGGTCTTGAAGTGCCTTTGGGCAGGGATGGCATTTGTAGTGCACAGTACCTGATGCACAGCAGCCCCACATGAGATTTGAACGGTGCTGCTACCACTATCAGGCTATGGGAAAACCTGGTTTGTTCAGATGTTGCTGAGGTCTTTTACTGCCCTTGGAGGTGAAATGGCCACAGCTTGCACAAGCCAAAAGGATGCTCACAGGGCCCGGTAGGATCATGGCACAATTAGTCTGGCCCTGACTCCATGCTAATGTACCTAATTGGCTCTGCACTCCTGTCCATGGGTGAGCAGCCCTGTGAGCATGTGTCTACCAGCAGAATCAGGTTCATTTCATGGCTTTGTAACTAACGGGCTGCCTTGGGCTGAGTTACACTGAGATACCAAGCCAGGGAAATCTGGGTTGCTCTTTAGGAATTCACAACTGACTGAAGACCAACCATAGAAATGATTGTACCGGCTAGGACCCCACCAGCTCCTATAGCTTCCCCCCTGCCGTGGTCTCTGGAGGGTTATTCCATCAGGCCAACATTGCTGGATCCCTCCCTTTGCAAGATTCTCGTGCCAGGTTGCAGATGGGGCCAGAGGGCAGGGTCTCATGGCAGAGAAGAGGGACATGCAAGTACCACAGAATGGTGGTGTGAGAAAAGTCAGAAGTCAGAAAGACCAAGTTTCATCTGATGCCCTTGCATCAGTCTCAGTGGAGACTTGGTCAGTGGTATTCAGGGTTCAGCTCTTCCTAAAGGAGACATTTCCAGCAGGGCAGATGGATGCACTACTTATGCTTCTCACTCTCTATTGCCCATCAAGAGAGCAGGAATATCTCACTCAGGTGGAGACATCCAAGCTGCAGGTGTCTAAACCTAAACTGCCCAACATGACAGGCAGGCTATTGGGGTCTGGGATGCAAGGCTGTGGCATCAGGTTTGGGATACTTAAGTAACAGCAACCCATCAGCAGGCAGACAGGAGGGTTTTCATCCGAAAACAGTGCAACATGCACAGATATTCCTGCTCCAGCTCCCTTCACTGAGAGAGGAAACGTGTGAGTGTGTGTGCAAGCCAGTGTGGGTGTGAGAGAGACAGAGATAACCAGGGAGAGGGAGGGTGGAAAGCCGGAAGAGATGATTTAGTGCTGCTTGCAAGGTATGTCCTGTACTTGCCTCCTCTCCAAGGTCTTGGCACCAGCACATTTCTCTGCAGAGAAGCCAGAGGTACGTTCCTCCAAAGTGATACTCTATCAAACAGGAAAGCCATTTACTTTCTGCTGGCTCTGCAGATTTTCAGCGCCTGCGACTGCAGACCTGAAAGTTTATCTTACCGGAGGAATTTATATGGGTCTGTGGATGGGCTGGTGTTATATGGCTCTAAGTAGTTACATGAAGCCTCTGTGGGCTAATAAAATGGTATTAATTGTATTGCTAAGGTTGCATTTTAAACATTAAATTATGGATGGCTTGATAGCTTCGTGAAAGCCAGCATCTTGACATGACCTAACCATTATCTATGGAAATGGCTAAAATGCCTTTTTACAATGTACTCTGGTTGATTTAACTCTTTGAGGTGACACTTCACATTAAATTATTTCCTGAGGCAGAGGGAGGGCAACGTGGGCTTCTCCTTTCTCCTTCCCCTTCTCTGGCATCCGTGTTCTCTCTCTTCCTGTGCTGTTTCCGAGCTGCTCTTAACCACCCCAGCTTAGTTGAGAAATTGCAAACTGGAGGGGGACAGCAGGAAAAGCAGCATGGGGGAGAACAACCCCGGATCACATACCCATATAGTGTTCCCCACTTTGCCCTATGCATCTCTAATGGTACAAATGAAAGGACCCTGCCAGACACAGGGAACCATGGCAGCAGGAGGTGTGGGATTGCAGGCTGAAGCTCAGAGGATGCTCTGATGCAGTGGGAGAGGGTGCTGTGCTCTGGAGGAGTTCCTGCCCAACTCTGTCCCCAGTCCAAGGAAGAAATCAGATAGGTAAAGCACAGGCCCCTGTTAATCTAATTAAGGGGGTCAGCCCTTTAATTAAAAGGCCAATTACAACACAGCCAGTGTCAACATCAATTCTTCCCTCTTTTAAGGCAGGACTGGCAGCAGAGACTTTTGGGGCTGGGAATGGCATGTGCTGCCAAGGAGGAAGCACAGGATTTAGTGTGTTTGTTGTTCTTTTAACTAAGGAACTGATGGATTTATCACTGGAGGTGACTGGTGAGGGAGCAGCAGGCAAGGCACTGTGTTCCCGCGGGCTCTGCGGTGGGAGCCTGGCTGGTGGCACGCTCCCATCACTGCAGTGAGGCCCCTGACTCACACCCCCCAGCTCTGCAAGGTACAGCTGGGCTGTGGGGCTCTGCGTGGGACCCTGCCATGCTCCGCATCCCACGGCTGGCGTGTGAGACTTGGCAGCTTGATGTCTGCAAAGCTCCAGTGCTGATGCGTCCCTGCTGACCCCGGCAGAGCAGCTGGCACACTGCCCCTGCTCCCGCTCCCGGCTCCTGCGCTGCTCAGAGCCCCAGCTGGACACCAGACCCCAAGGCAGGCTAGAATCCCTTGGCTCACCCCAGGACCGATGCACACATTAAACATGTAGGAGAGGAGAGCTTTAATTTCTGCCAGTGTCCTCTTTGGTCCTTGTGCGACACTGCCCTGGGTACAGCAGGGTCTCTGGCAGGATGGAGAGCCCCATGCCCACTGGGATTCATCCCACAAGCCATGCAACCTCCTGACCCGTTGCCTCACCACTCAGGAAAACATCTGTGCACTGGCTGACACGGAAATAAAATGCAAATCTCTGCTGCCAACAGCTCACATAGCACACTTGCCCTCTGCTTCCCGCTGCAGTGTATAAACCCCAGTTGTGGTCTCTAGGAATCAGAAAAATTAGGTAAAGGAGTAAAGCTGGTGACCTTGAATTTTTATACTAATAAAGCTACTTGATGGGGCTTCTATCAAAGGAGAAAAAATCCTTTCACAGGTTCCTGTCCCTTGACAACATTTTGACATTGGAGACCCATCATGCCTCTTGTATTATGAAGTGCTCATTTATCTTAGAAGCCGGTAGCAGCTGCTCATGTTACAAGTGGGAATTTCTTCCCTTTGTTTTCTTCGATGTCGCTCTCCTGAATTTCGGTTCAAGGGTTGATTTAAGTGGATCCGTGCTACAGACTGATGGACATTTCAGTGAGTGAAATGACTAAACGTGGCATGTTTAATGTCTTTGGTGGACCAAGCTCACACTCATTTCTGACTGCTGCAATAAGCCCTGCTTAGTAGAGGTTACACTCTGAGAGCTGAGTTTACGCAGTACAAAGCGTACCCAAGGGAGTTACACTGATGCTAAACGTGTATAAGAATCTTATCACATCTATGTTCCCTGTAGCCCCCAAAGATCCTTGTTACAAAGCAGTCGCCCTGGAAAGCCAAACTGCTACACAAATCAGCCCAGAAAAGAAGAGTCCGGAACAGGAGCCTGAGCGCCCAACAGAGTCAATAATAACTTCATGAAGAGGAAATAAGCAAACCTTGCCACAAAAACCTGGAGGATGATTTGTGCAAACTGTTTTGTAATTATGTTTAAAATTGATTTAAAAGTTTGACGGCTCAGATTTTGTGGGAAGCATCTCGTCTTGAAGCACGGAAGAGCCATCCAGATACCAGTGGGGCAGGAGAAAATGACTGTGTACAGAAAGATCAAGCATGTCCTTAAGGCAGCTCTGCTCTCTTGCATGACTTACAAAAGTTTGTTAAGCTCAGAGGAAAACACAGATCCTTCATTCAACCTGAAACCCTCTGCTGGGTGTCTGGGACTGGCAGCCCCTTGGTGAACAGGCCCAAGGGATGTAGGTTTTAGGAGGTTGACGCCTGGTTTGAATCAGGGAGGATGCCCTCTCCAGGACGATGCTCCTGAAGGGAGAGAGCTGTTGGGAGCAGTACTGTGCTATCTGGTCCATCATGGGGTACGTGCAGAGGCTGCTTGGCTGATCTGGGATGAGCCAGCTAGCCCTTCTGTTCAAGCAAGTGGTGTGTGACTAAAGCCTGGCCATGCTTGGGGTCTGCTGGTCCAAGCAGTCTGGTTACACAGAAGCAAGCCAGCTGGCTCCAGGAATACCACCGTGGGCTGAAGCAGAGCTCCTAAAATCAGGGAAATGCAGTGTGAAAAGGCTGAATCCCTCCTTGACCTGCATGTTTTTGGAGAGCAAGGGTCAATTCCTCCAGAGGTAACAGGAGCTTCTTGCCTGTTCCTGCTGCTGCATCCTGAAGAGATGAAAGGCAAGACTCTGGCAGAAATAATGACAGAGCATGGCCTGAGTTATCCTAGGAAGCTTTGGAGTCTGTTCCTTGCTGAGAGAGGCTGCTGCAATCCTGCATGAACTGTAACACCAAGGCAGCGTCTGCACAAAGCACTGAGAAGTGAAACCACCACTCCCTTCCCAGCTTTCTTCCCCGGTTCCCAGGCTGACGGAGAAGATTTGGCTCATATTTACAGCGGCAGCCTCTTTCTGTTCCCAAGGTCTGCTCACCCTCCTGGATTCTACTTTGTTCTTCAGACCACCAGGACAGAGACACATGTAAAACCAACCCTGCCTTGGCTCTGTGGTGGTGGTCTCCGTCACACTTCAACACAGGCTTGGGACTTCATAAGCAATCCAGGATTTCCTGCTACCATCTGATTTTTCTACACAGGCCTTTTGCATTTTCTCAGGAACCCCAGTAGATAACCATCAAGGCCATGTCTTTTCCAGCTGGCATTTGGTGGGTGACTGCTGGTTGCTGGTGGGCCATTCATTAAATGCCCTCCAGCAGATTCACAGAAAAACGATTTGCTTCTCAGCCTCTTAGCAGCAATCAGTTCATGTTTTTTCTTGACAAATTCCCTCAATACCTTCTCTTCAGGTGGTGGCTTGTAATACCTTCATGGAGGGTTGGCATTGATGAGCGTCTGTGTTGTGCTTGTGTGTCTTACTGCACCGTGGCTAGTATACAGCTAGTGACAGCAAGAGGAGATTGCTCCTGTCGATGGGTGACCATCCAAAGATTTAGGAGGCTGGTTTGGAGCAGCATCTAAGAGTTCAGATGCTTCTCTGAAGCTTAGCCAAACCCCTTTGGCCTGGAAACTGAGCTTGCAAATATAATGAGATTAGGCTGTCAAGTGAGATTTACGGTTCATCCTTCCTCCAGCTGGGTCAAAAATACCACAAGTGCAGCCTCTCTGAGAGTGTATCAGTGCCTCTGTTCTCAGATGAAGTTGGGGAAGGGAGGACAGGTGGGGTTCCGTTTCAAGTCAGTGGTTGATTATAAGTTTGGGGAAAGATCAGCTTGTGCTCTGGGCTCATTTCTAGCTGGGGACATCTGCATGCTGATTGCACACTCTGGGGGTGGGACTCATCCTGACCCCGATGATGGAGGCAATACTTGGGAGCGGGCAGCAGATCCTGGGGGCACTGCCCTAGTCCAGCTGCTCATTCACATTATTTGCAAGCCTGTTTCACAAGCACCTTATAGGAACCAGATTTTGCATCCAGCCTCCAAGGGGTTACCTTGCTGCTTTGCCAGCTATTCTTTCAGCTTGGAAAAAGTGGTGGTGCAACATGGGGATTCTCCACTGGAACCACTGGCAACTTCCACCCTCTTTCTGTTCCTGCTTAGAGAGCTGTGTTAGCAAACACCTACCATTTTAAAGCTGTTTAAGCCAACTCCCAGCTTCTTTGGACTGACATGAAGTAGGACTTCATTGTGTGAGCAGCACAGATGCCAGACAGGAGAAGGCAGTCAATGACAGGGGACTGGGTAAAGCCATCTCAGCCAGTCCAGCTGGCACTAGGAAAGGGCACACATCCATGCCTTAAGCCTTCTCAGGCTGTACAACAGGACACCTTTCAGGACGTTTGCATCAAGCCACAGTCTCTGTCACTGTGAATCAAATCTAGTGTTGGGTATTGTGAAGAAGTGGAGAACAAAGCAGAAAATTATACTGCTACAAATCTCTCTGGTGCACCACATAAGCCTTCATTGGATGATTCAAGTTGGAACGGACCTTAGGATGTTGTTGTCAGTTTTATATGCCATTTTGGTCCACAATGCCAAAAGGAAATAGGATGTTTGAGAAAGATGCATTGAAAGTAACAAAGTTGGCTGATGGTGTGTAAGGAGAGATTCTCCACTTCAGAAGAGAAATGAGCAAGGAGACTCACAAGAGAAGTCTAGAGAAGTCCTGAGGGACAACTGACTGCTTGTTGTCTTGTAAAATAGAAGAATTAAGGGCATTGAATGAAATTAGAAGCTGGCAGGTTCAAATCTACATCCTTTCCATCCTCCAACTGTCCCATTCTGGGCTATAGGGGCAGCCATATCTCTTAAGGTGTGATATGACCAGTTGTGAAGCTTGTGGTGTGCCACATGCTGACCTTCAAGCTCAGCTGGAGAGAATGCCATGGACTCACCACGGCTTTCACACATGGTTGCTTTTTTTTAACCTGTTTTGAAGACTTTTGAATACTGTTATACAATTGTACCAATGAAACTACCATTTAATTACAAAATTAACTAATAACTATTGAAGGCAGCAAACGCTCACAGCTGCTATGTATCAAGAGTATCAACCATCATCACAGCCCATGGGTAAACCTGAGAAATTCAATCACATCCATTCCCAGTGGACCCAGAAACCCAGTTCTCATTGCTCTCCAGTTTTTTTGGGTTATTTTAGAGTTCGTAGTTCCCTGAGCAGGGCCGACACCGAAGACAGTTTTTCTGCCAGTGTCTGTCTTGTAAGGTGAACTTGCTGGTGTCTAATATGACATAAACCCCAAAAAGGAGCTTCTCTGTGTGAGTGATTCTGGATTCTCTGTTGTCGCATGTATCTGTGTGCTTACTCTTAGGACTTATTGGGGTTTACTGATGGTCTCAGACTCGATTCAGAGACAGACAGACATAGAGAATGTGTGCAAATTGTATTTCCCGAAGAAAGCAGTGGAGAAACCCTTCATTTTGCACAAACTCTCCTTTTGACTTTGCAAGCATTTTCTCTGCTCCCATTAACTGGATAGCACAAGCTGCTCATCACCTGCTCTCTTTGTCAGGGCTGGTACCAGCATGACTTACAGCACAAAGGTTTATAGCCACAACAGCATGTGAGTTACTGATCATTTCATTTATAGTGTACTGTGGGAGGAGGAAGACTTTCTACTTAAAAACAATCATTACTCTTTATGAGCGTGCCATGTAGCAGCTTGAGACAGCAGAGCCCACACATCCGTCCTGGTGTGGGACAAGCTCAGTCCAGTATCACCCCAATTTTGATGGCTGGGACACAAGGCCATGTAAATACTCCATCACAGTGGGTTTGCACAGCCATTTCTGTCACCTTTCAGTGAGGAGAGAGTGAGATGTGAGACAAAAATTCCTTTTCTTAGCTATTCTGGATTTTGCACTAATTTTACCCACTCCCTTTTAGTTTGCTTTACTATTATTATTAGTAGTAGCAATATTGTTGTTGTTGTTTTTGCTATTACTACATTATTATTATCATTTATAGAGCAAAACAGCCAAACTGCTATAAGATAAATAATTTTTTATTTTTTTGTCCTGGAAGAAGCATTCCCCAAACTCAAACCAGGCTGGCTCTAACTTCTGTCAAAAAAACACTTTTAATTCCTCAGCTTGCTACAGTTCCCCACTTTGCAATATATTTCACTTCCAGATTTCTTAATGGGATTTTTTCCAGACAGTGCTCAGAATTAAAGGCCCTTCTTTTGTCTCCAAGTAGCATTCTAAAAAACCTTGATTCATGGAAAATCTCCTAACTCTTGGCTTCCACAGCACAAAGAGAGGAAGCATTTGGAAGTTTTGAACTTGCCTTTGGCCAGCAAAACCGGGTGCGTGAGCAGCTGCAGCTATTGAGAGCCTCTTCAGCAGCTGTGTGCAAGAGCTGTAAGTCAGCTCTGTCCACATCTGCCATCACATGGTAGCATTTTTTACCACTGAAAGCAAGTTTTGCCTTTCTTTTGTTCTACAGATTGTCCTTGTCCAAATCTCACAGCCCAACCAGGCCTTTGCGAGGTGGACCAGACTGGGTTCTCAGCTGCCTGGCCTCACCTGAGCTTCTTTTTCTGCATGCAAGAGGATGCTGGTGATCCCAGCAAATACCCCTTGGCTCAAAGGGTCTGTTTGTGGTGCAGATGGTCCCATGCGCCTGGAGCCATCCATGTGCCATGCAGGGCTGCAGCGCAGCAGGGCAGACATGGAAAGCACAGCTGTGGAGGGGCGGCATTGCTGTATCTGAGCAGCTGGAAGCATCCATGCACCCTTTGCTATTTCTTTCTCTCCCTCTTTATCTCCATTTAATTAATTTTCTTCACCTCCCTTTCTTTTTCTTCCTCTGTTTATCTTCCTCTCGTTTCCTTCTTTCCGTTTATTTTCCTCTTTATCGTCTTTTTATCTGTCCCTCTTTTCCTCTTTTATTTCTCTTTATTTTTATTTTAATTCTCCTTTTTCTCATTTTCCTTTTTCTATTGCACTTTTCTTCCACTTTTTTCTTCCTTTGTGATCTTTCACTCTTTTTATCTTTTTCACTTTCTCTCCTTTTCCTACTTCTTTGTGTGTCACTCCTTCTCCCTTCTCTCTCTCTTTTCCACTTTGTTTTTTCCTCCTCCTCTTTATTTCTCTTCCCTCATATCCCCACTTAGCTGTACTCCCCAGTACTCTCACCAGGATATCACTGTCATTGCAGCCATCCCCAAGGCTGTGGATAAGCCCCAGGGCCAGCAGTGCCTCAGAGCTCATTTTTGAGCAGCAGGGTGCTTTAGTCGAGGATTTCTCACCACCACCACAACTCCCATCCTTGCAGTAGCACAACCATAGCAGTGACATGAGAGGGAAGAAACTATCCTGGGGGCTGAACCACCTCCCCATGTGTCACCTTCCTGGGAGGCTGGCCTTGTCCCCAAGTCATATCCCCTTTCTCCCCACTCTGAAGGGGGTGGATTATCTTAGGGCTGTCCCCACACTGCAGCCCCTTCCCCAGCCCATCCACCTCATCACCAGCTCTTGCTCTGGCTGATGCATTCAGGGTACAGAGGTGCTCTGGACTTATGGGGTGCAACCAACCATCTGCATCATTCTGTGATGGCTCGGAAGGCGGCTGGCGGACTAATTTAATATAGCTTGGTCTCAGTTCTTTTAATTATGTCTTTATAGTCTTTTAATTAGCCTGAATCCTACTAATTTAAACCACTCTTGTTCGAAGAGACTTCTGCTGAACAGCTGTTCTCACTCAGGGCTTTCTCTGGGTTAAGAAGAGGAGCTTGAGATGTTTGCTTCTCCCCTTCAGGCTGTTTTTCTTATTTTGCTGCATCAGCAAAAGGCTGCAGAACAGAAATGGTTCCTCTGAGATAGAGGAACGTGACTTACAAGTAATTATTTGTGTCTGGAACCTGTTTACAGCATTCAGACAAAAAAGCAAAGCAAACCAAACCCACAGTGTTTCCCTTTGTATACCAATACCGCTCTGGTTTTCCTTCAAACAAGGCAGAGATTGGAAACTTTGAGGATGAAGTCAGGGCTCATCCAAGATAAGAAAGATCTTGGAAGCCAGGTTAACTTCCAGGGAAAGCAATCGGAAAGAGAGCTCCATTAACTGCTATTTTATGCCTGTTGCATCCCAGACTGCTGGCTGCAAACCAGACCTGTGCTGGGTGCTGCAGCGTCCCCAGAAAAAAGGGGATTCCTTGGTGCACAGCACAAACTAAGACACCATCCCAGAGATTCATGGGGGACTCACAAGCTTCTTCATCTTCCTTTCCTAAGAGGGCTTGCACACGTGTCTCCTCTGAGGGATGGCACTGAATCCCCTTTGTCACTGAGCTCTAGGGAAAAAGAAGGATTTACAAAATATGCAGCTTTCTACACCACCATCAGCTGGTGCTTGCAGCTGAGGTGGGAATGCAGGACTTGGGACCTCAAGCTGCTCTTTGGCTGCCTGCAGTGCCCATCACCTTCCCATGGTGAGCTCCCATCAGCTCCACACTGGGGTGTTGTCCAGCTTCAGATTTGAAAAGGAAGAAAGGAAAGAGAGTCTGTGTAACAGCTGTGGGGGATTATCAGTGTGTATGGTGCTGTCCTGCTCTGTGAGAATAAAGTACGCTTTAAAGTTCAGGGTAGGCACTATTGATTGCTTTTAATTGCTTGTGTCCCATCCTAGGCAAGGACTGCAGCATGCCAGGAGTAATGCAAACACGCCCAGAGGACGATCCCTGCTAGAATAGGCCTGCCATCAAAGTGCGAGGCAAGAGACAGCAAGTGGGAGCCAGCCTGTTTTTCTTCTTTAATAAGTCCTCCAAAACATTTGTCTTTTGAAAGCAAATACTGAGGATGGTCCAGGGAGTTGAAATCCATCACAGCAAGACAAGCAGACAGCCTTGCTGCTGCTGCAAGTCAGGAGGGAGGTGGGAAGAAAAGGGAGAGCCGAGGGGGAAAAGCGTCACCGTCGTGTGGTTCATTATCATGACTGTTTTGGTTGCTGTCTACGTTTATAATCCAGGCTCCGTGGTACCATAAGAGCTCATTAATTTGGAGTCTGCATTGGTGAGTCAAAAGCAATTAAGAATAATCAAAGAAATGTCATCGCAAAATGCCCTTCATGGATTTCTTTTCAAAGTTATAGTATCACTGTAATTACTTGTGGTATAAATTCATAGTGCTTCTCTAAACAGACTGTGGTCATTCTTGCAGAAAGACGAGCTCTTTGTAGTAGGAGAGCTGGCTCCAAACACCGCCTTGAGCGCTCCGCTGCTTGCTGGCAGTGTTTTACGATCAGGAGGCGGTCTAGCAAAGCGCAGATAAGGACCAGGCTGGATTTTGCACACGAGAGAAAGAACTGACCTGTGCAACTCAGTGCCAGCTGTTGTGGAGGTTACAAAGTACAACTGGACCTAAGTATAGGTAAATTTATGGGTGATAAGAGTGCAGCGCTGGCTCTTGAACATACTGGTCTGCACACAGACCTGGTGTAGAACATCTCTAAAATTGGTATTTGTTAGTTGATAACTCAATGGATGAGACATTCTTTGTGTGTTATAACTTTCCATAAGAAGCTTCTACCTGTCTCCCAAATGATGGGGTATTCACCTGCAAAAAATCAGTATCCAGACACAAATCTGAGGATAGAGGGGAGAGGGGGAGCTGAGCAGCCAATGCTTTGCTGTGGTGATGGGAAAGGCCACTGAATTCCCCTCCCTTAACCTCCCCGTGAGCTGACTGCTGTGTACACAGACCAGATCATAAAGCTGGGGGACAGACAGATAGAAAAGAGTACTCCAAAAATTTCCACTGACCCTTTTTTTCAAAGGATGATTGCTTCTTTGTCTAAGTGTCTGTTCACTTGCCAAAATAGCTGGGAAACCAGATCAATTCATGCTGCAGTATGACCAGTTCCTGTTTGTTGATGTTGAGGTGTTTCTGGGGAGAATGTGGGGTTTTTTAGTTTTCACCTGCTTTCAGCCAAAACATGATTAAATCTGATTTTCTATTGAGAGAGGGGAAAGAATCACTTTTGATTATGCTGAAGACACCTAAAGCAGCAAGAGATGACTTGTCACCCTGAGAAATATTTGCTCTGTCAGGTGAGCTCTACTGGAGGATGCTAAGCACTGGGCTGAAAGAGGGGTGTCCCTGGTCTTGTAGTATGGCTGGGAGTAAAGTACATGCAAACGTGTGACTGTGTGCTCTGTGTTGTTTGTCCATTCAGCAACTTGCCCGATCTAAAAATACAATATAACCCTTGATGTCAGATGAAGCACAACCTTCTCTGTTCATCCATGATAAGGTTTCGTGGAAGCCAGTGCTACAAGCAGCTTCAGCTGACTGCTGCTCACCAAGGCTGGGATTTTCAGTGGGGCCAAGGAGTGTTTGATGCCCATGGAGAACCAGATGCCTGCCTCATGTTGACCTCTTTGCTTGCAAAGGTGTCTCTTTTTCTTGGGTGGGCTGAATTTTGCCAGCTGCTGTCATCAGTCACGTTTATAGCTTTTGCTGAAGCTCGAGGTAGCCTGGGAGGTGACAACACAGTCACCCTGCTAAGCACCAAGCCGAAAGATTCACACCTCTGTGATGGTGCTGTGTTTTCCTAGGTCTTTTGCTGGTGCATCCTTCAAATTCCTCTTGAAAGTGTGAGTCTGCCTGCAGGAGGGAAATAGGTGCAAAGGGTTTAACTGATTGCGAACCAATAATGGTCCCATAGCGAGGGCCAAAAGCCTTAGAGGAGATTCTTCTTATTATTATTACTACTAATCATAGTAATTATTTTCTATATTATGGTAGTATCTCAGGTATAAGATCATCATGCCTCGGTCAGCATCCAATCCAACCTATAAAAAACTTGGATATTGTAATCCCAAAACCAAACCCAAAGCTTCAGTGGGGATTTCCACATGTCAACCTGAAAACCAGCTGAGCAAACCTCCTCCCAGCCAGAATCAAAGCCCCTTCCTCAGCCAGCTGCTAACTTTTTATTGCCCTTATTTGCATTTCTTTCCCACCACATCAGTTATCCCCAGGGTGCCCAGTGTTTCTTGCTGCAACCTGTAGAGGGAACTGTGTAATACAGTGAACAGTCTGAAATAGTCTGGTGTGTCCCCTTACAAGAAAGGGTGTTCCTCACCCATCCCATCCATTCTTAAGCAGACCTCACATTTTCCACTCATGTCATGTGATCTCAGGTGGGCTGGCACCAAAACGGGCTTCCCATGCAAGGCAAGACACACACATGCTGGCTAAGGGCATCAACCAGAAGATGCAAAACACCATATAATCCATTTTAATTTTCCCTTTTATTTTTAATGAATAAAAGCTAGATGGAGGAATTTGTCCATTAGTTTGAGTCATGGTTTCTCAGTTTTTGGGGGCTGCCAGTAACAAGTTAGGAAAGGGCTGTTTCAACCCAGGACAGAAGTGTCCAGACTTTCCGGGCCCCCATCCAAGGGTGATTGGAGCCCAGTGTTTCTGGAGAGAGCACTAGTCTCAGCACTACGGCTGCGGTTTGAGTCCTGTTTTATTGTCTCTCATGACACTGAAATAAAATGACTCAGGAGACTGTGGAGCCAGATAGTCCTTCCTTGCTCCATGGCTGAGTTGCAGAGTCAGCGCCATGGCAAAGCAAGCCCACTCCCCTCCATCTAACAGAGGGTTCTGTTGCTCTGTGCTAGAGGTGGCAGCTCAGCACCACTCAGTAAAAGCCTGGTAAAATAAAAAGCCACCCTGAGCATGCAAATTTGCCTGTCTCTTCTCATCTGCCCAGCAAGGCAAGAGGCCAAGCAGACTTTCTTAGTCATTGCTAGCTCTGCAGATATTTTCTGATCACGCAAGGCGTCGATTCTGTCAAACTTCAGTTCTGCTGATGTGGCGAAGGGCCTGACTCAAAGCTCCTTAAAAGCAGCAGAAAGATCTGTCTGAAGCTGGAAAAGCCAAGGGTTTGAATCTACTTTTGTTCTGACATTGGTGGTATGGAGGAAATGAGACCATAGCTGGAAGTGACTGATGCTGAGGTCTACAGATGCCCAATCGCTCCACTGGGATTTCTCCCCTAGAGAGGTTCCTGCATGTCAGGAAAATGCAGATATCCTTGGAATGGGATAATACTTTGTTGTGGATGAATATCCCCTAGCCTGCATTTCTCTTCATTCTCCTGGAAAAAAGAAAAAAAAAAGATTAAAAAAAAAAAAACCAACAAACCAACCCAAACAACAACAACAAAAACAAACAAACAAAACCCCATACAAAACCAACCAAACAACAAAAAAACAAACAAGCAATCAGAATCACAGAATGGTTTGGGTTCGAAGGGGCCTTAAAGTTCATCCAGTTCCAGTCCCTTGCCACAGGAAGGAACACCTTCCATTAGACCAGGTTGCTCAAAGTCCCGTCCAGCCTGGCCTTGAACACTGCCAGGGATGGGGCAGCCACAGCTTCTCTGGGCAACCTGTGCCAGGGCCTCACCAGCCTCACAGGGAAGAACTTCCTAATATCTCATCTAAATCTTCCCTCTGCCAGTTCAAAGCCATTCCTCCTTGTTCTGTCCCTACCTGCCCTTGTCAAAAGCCCCTCTCCAGCTTTCTTGTGGGCTCCTTTAGGCGCTGGAAGCTGCTCTAAGGTTGCCTGGGAACCTTCTTCAGACTGAACAAGCCCAGCTCTCTCAGCCAGCCTCCATTGCAGAGGTGCTCCAGCCCTTGGAGCGTCTTTGTGGCCCCCTCTGGACTCAGTCCAACAGAACTCCAAGAACTTCCTGGATGTTACTATTTGAACAGTGGTACAGAAGTATAAAGACTTTATGCACATCAAACTTTTAATTTTATGTCATAATACAGCTTGTGTTATTGCCAAAATTGCTTAGAGCCTCCAAAGTTTCCTTCTACACTAAACCCAAGTGCTTTTATTAATGTCACAGATCTGGACTGGTGCTTCATGGGCGAAGATGCAGCTAGGTAAAGTGCCAAACATATTCTTGTGTTTTGTTCTTCACTGGCATATTGTTATCCACATGAGGCTTAGAGACATAACTTAAGGTAATTTTTGCCTTTTATATGCAGTGTGTTAGTTCTTTGTAGGTCTTTACTACAATGTGAAAAGTACCAGGCTTTGTCATTAAGAGGCATAAGGAAAAACCTAATAAAAGATGTTCTAACATATAAAATTAAAGATATCAATTGGCCAGGCTTTTCGGATCTTGCAAAATGGAACTAGATTGTGTTGTATCATATGGTAAGTTTATAATCCAATGTGTGTTTATGGAAGTGATGAGTGAGCCTGAAATGACTGGAACTCAAATGTATTTCTGCATAGGAGTTTGAGTTTCTCATCTGGAATTACTGAAATGCTGGTGATAAATGTAGCACTTTGTGGCCCTCAGACAAATGGTGTAGGGAGTTTTTTTCAGGCAATTAATTGATTTAACCAAAGCCTCATAATAGCTGTCTCTGTTTCCAGAGCCATTGCTTTGAAACCACTGGTATGTTCTTCACAGAAGGAAATGAAGCAAAGCAGCTTGCAACTGTCAAAACGTATCTCTGAATAGAGCTTGGGGGAGAAATTGGCTGTATTTACTCTCTAGTATGACAGTCCATGGCAGTGGTATCCTTTGCCTCTGCTATGCATGAGCAATGTCAAGCCTCTGCCTAGTAGAGGAAAAAAATACATTTGTAGTGGTCCTAGTCATAGATTTAAGAGCCGGGCTTTGCAGAGCAAACAGTGCTTGGCTTACCTACCGTGCTGGGCCTGTGTGTTTGCAGTTTGGCACGAAGCTCCTGATGGACTGTCCATTGTGGACCTGGGGAGAAGTGCCCTGGCTCAGGCTTTGCCCACCAGCCTCATCCCTGTGCTGGTGGTGCAGCATGCACTCACTCATCCCACCCTGGTGAGTCCGTGCTGTCATGGGTAAGGGTAAATATACTGTGTGGGGGCACTTGTGTGTGAGCCAGGGCACTCTGAAGACAAAACAAGTACCCTGGATTCAAGCTGCCTCCTGTTTGAAGTGGAGAAGCGTTTGCTTAATGGTGTGAAAGTCCAGCCTAGCTTCTGTCAAGTGGTTTAATTTTAAACCAGCTGATTTGAGCCCTTTTATGGTTTGGCAGCAGAGGGGTTAAAGTAGTTCAAGGCCAAAATAAAGAAGCCTGAGTTCAGGGTTCTGGTGGTTTTTGTTTCTTAAGAGTTCAGTTATAGAATCCCAGAATGGTTTTGATGATGGTATAATAAATGTTCACCTTTTAGCAGTTGGTATACCTTGAGCATACCAGGCTGATACAGCTCCTAGTTACTATGTCAGTAGTTAGTATGTAGTTAAGCTTTAAGCTGTCTGGTTTCCAGAGGGTGCCTGCCTGGGTGTTAACCTCGTCCTCTGATGCTCTCAGCTTTCCTCCTTAGCACTGTGGAGAGAGAAAAAAACCATGAAGCTAAAACTGCCCTGACTAATATGTGACCATTGAGCCACAAGGATGCTCACGGGCATGAGACAGTAATAAGAAAGAGGGAGATCAATGGGGCTTTTGCCTCTCTAGAGGCTGGTGTAGATTTGGGTTTACACCATGGTTGAGAATTTATTCAGGAACTGACAGTAAAGAACAAGTTGTGGAGGACAGGGTTATATCAGGGTGGAGTGGGGAAACAGTGCTTCCAGCGATATCTGGAAGAGGAAATTTGCTGTGCTGGGTGGGATGGCTTCAGAGAGGAGAAAGAGACTTGGGGTAGAAGAACTGCCCTTAGTCTGACCACGTTTCATTTCTGGCACTGCTACCAGCTGTCAGTGTGCATGTTGCTTCGGATTTAAGTCAGATCATTTGCTTTGTATGGTGGTGAATGTTGTTTACAGCCATGAGGATGCAACAGGGGCAGGAGAGGGTAGTTGCAGGTACGCAGCAATGCCAAGGGCTCCGTCCCATGATGGCATCTCCAGTCAGCCCTCCCTGTGTTGCCAAGCTACTGAATGCCAGAGGCTGGAAAAGGAATCCATGTTCAGTGAAATGGTTTCCAGTACTTGAATTCCTCTTTAGGAAATGAACCTCTTGGGCTGCCTCCATTCTTTCCCTTGTAACTTCTGCATGAGAAGCAAACCACACAGCAGGCTTTTTTTTTTTTTTTTCTCTAAACCACTGTACTAATTGTATGTATTTAACACAGGTTTTGGGCTGAGTTTTTGACTGGGATTGCTGGTTATGCTGCATGGGGAATACTGGAGGATGTATCAGCTTTAAGTCATCTCACGGCATTCATAAAGTGTAAAAATCACTGTGGGCATGGTACAGAGATGGTAACGGGTATAGAAATTGATATGTACAATGGTTAAGTCTTAAAGTTTGTGTTTGCCTAAATAGACCACATGGTTTCTAGTACAACTCTTTGCCAAGCCTTTACCTTTAGTTAAAGGAATTCTGAACTGAACATGATGTTTTGTAGGAATGGAACCAAGATACCGAAATGCCATCAAGTGATGTTGGATGCAGCAAGCCTATTTATTGGTAACCTTTTCTCTAGCCTGTGCTTTCAAAGGACTTGCAGCTCTAACAGATTTCACATAAAGCTGCCTTATTCTGGACACTCAGCCAAACCAGTATTTACAGCTCTCTCACTGGTAATCCCACAGCATATCAGTGCTGGCCACAAGTGGAGCATCATCTTCCTGCTTAGAAAGCCCGTATCCGATCCCAGAGACCACAAGGAGACAGTTTTCCTTCTGTTCCTTGGTCATGCTAGACTTAAATATAATAGGTATCTCACCACTTGCTAATCAGCATGGTGTCCGAGTGTAAGCCTTTTAGGAGACTGCATTTATAATGCCCGTATCTCTGCACTTTCATAATTGCTAGAAGTGGTATTGTGGTGATTTTTTTTTTTCCCCCATACACATCAAATGTTCAGCTTGACAACTGGATCCAGTACAGTTTTGAACTACTTAATAGGTTCCAGCCTTTTCCTGCTGCACTGTGGTGGAAATAAATGACAATCAGACCCCTGGTTTCATGCTGCATTTTTCTGTCCAGTTTCCCCTTCTTCCTCCTGAAAGGATGAAAGAAAGAAAAATCTTGCAATCTGTTGGTTAAGTGATACAAGCAGCTATCTTGCAGTGTTCTGCTGTGAGCTCTCAACAGGTCAGCTGCTCTGATCATCTGATTTTATATTCCTATCCTGTAGTAAAGGGTTTTTTTCACGTTTATGCCTTTTGATGGAGACTAAGGGGTGTTTTCATTTGATGGGATAAGTGAGCATGTACAACCACCTTGAGCAGCACATGTGCCCTAGCTTATCTTAACTTATTCCAAAGTCACATTTGTAAACTCAAGTCTCTGGTGCCATCAATCATAGAACTATGAAATAGTTTAGGTTGGAAGGTACCTTAAAGATCATGAAGTTCCAACTCCTCTACCATAGGCAGGCATGCTTTCCAGTAGACAAGGTTCTTAAAGCCCTTGTGCCAGGGCCTCACCACCCTCACAGGGAAGAACTTCTTCCTCATGTCCCATCTCAATCTCCCCTCTGTCAGTTTAAAGCCATTCCCCCTTGTCCTGTCCCTGCCTGCCCTTGTCAAAAGCCCCTCTCCAGCTTTCTTGTTGGCCCTTTTAGGCACTGGGAGCTGCTCTAAGTTCTCCCCAGAGCCTTCTCTTCTCCAGGCTGAACAAGCCCAGCTCTCTCAGCCTGTTTCCATAACAGAGGTGCTCCAGCCCTCAGAACATCTTCATGGCCTCCTCTGGACTCATTCCAACAGGTTGTGGGCCCCAGAGCTGGATGCAGTCTTCCAGGTGGAGTTTCATGAGTACAGGGGGGAGAATCTCCCTTGGCCTGCTGGTCACACTGCTTGTGGTGCAGCCCAGAGCTGCATTACTACCTATAGCACTTCTCTGTACCCAAAGGATCTTGGGGGCATCTAATTTATTTATTTTTTTTTTTTACATTAAAGGCCAGGTTTTTAAAGTGTTTTTCTTTTTAATGGTTAAGGCCAAACCCTGCACACTGATTTGCATGACCAGCCGCTGGTTGCCTGATTTTGCTGTTAAGTAAAACAAATATTCAAATTAATTTGATAAAAAAAACCCAAACCAAAACAAAAAAACCTGAAAATAAAATCAGTCTTTGACAAGAGTCAGAGCCTGGACTGCCTTTTCCCAGACAGACAAAAGCTGGAGGACTGTGGAGCACTCAGGTATCTTGTTCAATGGGCCTCGCATCCTTGTGTAAGCACACAGGCATATTTCTTTTAAGCATTCATAAAAATGTAAATTAAAGCAGCATGCTGGTTGAATGAAAGCATGAAAAGGGTCAGCACCAAATGTAGACTGTTTTAGAAATAATCCTTAGCGAGAACTGGCATTTTAAATATTATTATAAGCAAGAGACTTCTACACCATCCAGCTGTAAAGCTTTTCAGGTTGTAGCAGTTACTGTGTTCTCAAATCTTTCAATTCTATCACAAATAACATGCAATTTAATTTTTCCCTTCAAACTCCAGCTCCCAACTTTTGGTGATTAAGTGAGGATCTGATTTTTTAATCCATTTGCAATTATTGAGGTTGTGGAGAACTTGTGGCTTCAGAACAGCATTCAAAAATTGTTGAGACCAAAAGGGCAAATTTGGGCATTGGTTTCCTTTAAAATTAAGATTTTGCTGCTGCTTCTGTAACTTTGAGACTGGTTCAAAGTTAGGAAGCTGATGGTCCTGTGCTCCTTCAGTAATAAATTGATGGAGAGAATCTTCTCCAAAGAACTTGGAGGAGATGCCTCTTAAAGGTTAGATGACTTTCTGCCTGTCTGCTGCTTTTTGGGTTCAGCCCTGGCTGTTTTAGGGGAAGGAGTTGTACTTGCTCTGTCTTTCAGTAGTAAAATTTCCCCACTGAAGAGGACAGAAGTGATTTTAGGACTGGGATGCAGGTGGGCACTTCAGTGCCAAGTTCCCTCCTCAGAGCATCTCAGCAGTGACATCCAGCTTTGTTCCAGGTTGTACTTTGTTAATGTAAAAGCATTAAATGCAATAGGTGACCTAGGAGTGCGTTACTGCTGCTCAGAAATCCCTGTTGCCTAAGCATGACACTTAATCAGGTGTTTGAGTCCCAATGCACTCTAAGCTTACCCTAAATCTTAAGCATATGTTTAAGTGTTTTGCTGACTAAGGTTGAGATTTAATAACAATACCTGGCTTTTATACAGTGGTTTCCATAAATTTCACATCATGGGGATTTTAGAGCAGAAAGTGAGGTGAATTGAAAACTTAGAATGGCCAGGCCCAAAGCAGGGTCAGCAGCAGCACAACGCCTAGCAGGAGCCGGTAAACAGCAGCATATCCAGGGGTCAATACTGGGTCCAGTCTTGTTTAACATACTCATTAATCATATGGATGATAGGATTTTTCCTTAGATATTAGGAAGAAATTCTTCCCTGTGAGACTGGTGAGCCACTGGGACAGGTTTCCCAGAGAAGCTGTGGCTGCCCCATCCCTGGAAGTGTGGGAAAACTGAGGAATGTGATGGTACAATAGCATGTAGCAGCATACAGCAGTGTCATGGCCAAACCAAAAATTAATTCCTTGCTTCAATGAATTCCTTACTTCCATTCCAGTGGATTGGTCACCATTCCTGGTGACTAGCCTAACTGTACAGGCATGCTTGCACAAGCTCCCAGAGGAAGTTCAGTCCTGGCCCCATCTTTTTGTGTCAGGCAGGGGGACTGGGACCATTTCAGGGACCTGTGTGTAATGCTCAGGACTAGAAATACCAACATCTTGGTACCAGTTGGTGCTGCTACTCCAGCCATTGACACAGAGACAGCTACTAGAGGAAGGCTGCAGCCAGAATTTGATTGCCGACAAATCCTACCAGCCCTTAGGGTAGGATCTGAGGAAAGGATCCCAGGGCAGGATCGTAGGACTTTTTGTCTGCTTAATACCAACCACCCAATGCAGGGGGGCAGGGAGAAGCTGCAACAGCAGCTGAGAAACGATCACTTTTTATTTGTGCATCTATTCTGCTTGTTTGCTGTACATATGGTGCAGGAGATGCAACCTGCAGCCTGGGTAGTTTTTACGCCACTGAAGTCCCAGCTGAAGGCCACAACCAAAGGCATCACTGATGCAGTTTTTACCTATGATTACCTGATTGATTTAAGGGACCCTTCTTTAACCCTCCCACTTCACAGTCTCCATCATCTAGATGTGAGAACTAGAGCTTCCAACCTGAGACAGGGGCTCCATTTGGTGCTCTACATCTGCATAAGGCATTGTTCCAGTTGGGAATTAAATAACAAAAACAAGGACAGGAAAAAATAACAGGGTACATGGAAGAAATTACCAGGGGACCCAGAATGGGTGTACAGAAGGACTTGTCCTGCAGAACTATACTGTGCCTGAGCACATGAAGTGGCAGGCTGAGACCTGCATTTGCCCTGCTTTCTTGATTTTTGCCTTCAGAAGGGTTTCTGAAGCACTTCAGATACAGGCTGTGTTTCCAGCTTTCCTGGGCAATGCGTGTCCAGCTTTGTGTAATTGACCTTCACCGATTGATTTGAGGCTTACAGTTGACAAAAGACATGATAAGATCTCAGTATTATGATTTATTGTTGTATTTATGTTCTTAGCTTGCTGGTACTGCCCAATGTCTGTGTTCATCTCTTTTGTATCAAGCTTTTCTCTTCGTACAGTGGCTGCAACTGACTGATGAATTATTTTCTAGCCTGCTTTGTTATATCTGTAGAAACACAAATTGTTGCAGTTTCTGCTCAGGAAATGAAAGTATTCAATCATCCTTCACACTAGCTGGGAAATTCAGGCTGGTCAGCTGGACCAGCATTCCCAGGTGCCTTCTTGGTGCTGGCTGATGGCAGGGTCTGAAATAGCATCCAAACAGGCCATGGTGGAAAGCCACTTAATGAAGTTCACAGTGTCCTTCAGAGGTGCGGCTCAAGTGTTCAGCAGAAAATGAAGGGGTTTTGACTTTCTGCCTGTGGCAGGTGGAAAGAATTTGCACTCAGATGTTAGTAACAGATGCCATTCTCCCTTAAGATTTTCTTTGCATGCTCAGGAAGGTGTTTTCAGCTAATGTTTGGTATGTTGTCCCCCTGGGATTTCAGTGACTTTTACGATAATAGGATTTTAATTTTAGCTTCTAATATGAAATTATTCTGGTTTCCAGGTACATGAGAAAATAATTTCCACACCAGCTCTATTCCATGGCTTCATAGCTGTGAGCTGCAGCTGGGCGGGATGGTGGAAATGGGAGGCCAAGAGCAAAGTATATGGAGCCAGAGGTGAAAAAGTGCAAAAGGTGAAATACATTACTGATGGTGCTTTAACATGACTCCCTGAGACCTCCAGAGGTATTAATTCCCTCTCTCAGTAAAAGCGTTCCCTCTGTCTGCAAGCCTGTGCCAAGTTCTGCATAGTGGGGATGATCTTTGACATTGAAATGGCTGTGCCTTACACTTGCATTCATCCCACCTCACTGCAGACACATGTCTGAGGCATCTACATGATTGCTGTGGTCATGTTAGGGCTATTGCATAGTCAGTGGAAAGAGACCAGCAACTCCAGAAGGCAATTCAGCCTTCCTTGCAGAGGGAAGGCTTGCCCTCTGGTCACAGCTGTCTCTCCTCATTGACTACAGAAGCGTAGAGGGTGCCTGCAGTCCTAATACTACGTCTTAGGTGAGATAATTAGACCCTGGGCATCTAAATATCGCAGAATCAGACTTTTGAACTAAAGCAGAGGAGCTCAGCATCACTGCAGAAAGGATAGATGTTGCAAACGTCCCTCCAGGGATCCAGATCTAGCCAAAGTTCAATGCACTCAGCATTTCAAAGACCTGGCCTCAAAGTCAAAAGGGAGCTCAGAATTCTGAAAAATCAGTATTTCAGGCTGATGTAATACACTCAGACTAAGTCCCAGCTATTATTGTAAACACAATATACATTTACACTCACTTTTAAATTTCTCACTCTTATTAAAAAAATAAAAATTAATGGGTTTATAGAAACATTAAACCCACATCAAATGGGTTGAAGCAATCTGTTCCTATTGTTTACACTGGCCCAAAAAATTACTTCTTGAATTACTGCCTTGAATGAATCCAGCAAAGCTACAAAGGATTGGGTACACTCAAATTGATCAAAATAATCACTATAATAGAGCAAGAAAGTGATAGAGAGCTTGATAGGACACAAAACCAGACTGTTCAGTTATTTCAGTGTGACTAATGCACAACTATTCCTATCATTTGATTTTGTTCTCTCTTGACAGTCAAATAAGTGACCTGAAATTAAAATGTACATCTGTGCTCTCAAAACATATATTATAAAAGAGTTTAAAAAAAAAAATCCTGAATTATTTTCCAAAAATTGGGTGGGATTTGGGATTTAGTACAGTTTTCAAAGGCTTCAGTCACCCAAAGTTGAAATGTTCAACAGTGATGAAGCACAACTCTGTATTCTTCGTCATATTTGAAGAAGTGCTTTCATAGTTGGTTGGTTGAGGTTTTCTGTTAAGGAAAATAGACATATTCCAGTAACAATTTTCAGACTGGGGAATTTTAAATTAAAAACAGTCATTCTGAAAACACATCTTGTGGTTGCATACTCCTAGTCTGCGTACTCCCCAATCTCAAAGGTCCTAAATCTGTAGGTTCCAGTCCTAAATTATACTGCATTTCTCCTGACCTTGCTTTTTTAAGATCCTGGGAGAGGAAAGCAATGCATTCCCTGATAATGGTGCTTCAGGAATACCTGCAAGTCTGGAGATTGTTTTGGTTCTGTCTTCCAGGCGTTGCTGGGCCTTGAGGTTCTTCAAGCATTGTTCTGGAGGACATGGACTCATCATCATCCTGAAAAGCAAACTTAGGAGTCAGACATATTACGGGTTTTTCCAGGGAACCTGGAATAATTTCAGATATGTTATGTGTGCTAAGATCTGTCTTCTCACTTTATTTTATCTTATTGTATTATTTTATTTTATTATGTCATTTTAAATTTGCAAAGCAAGAAGGGGTACCATCTCTCCCCATGGCATTCTTCAAATGCTTACTCCTATCAGCCACAGATCTCTGTGGCTGTGTTTGACCTGCATTCTTTAAGCATCCCATGAATTTTGATGTATTTAAAGTAACTTGGCTTGATGTGAGCTGGAACATGCAGCTTTACCAGAATGTTTCAATCATGCTGTGGTTTGGAGCTGGCTGGTTTAATGTTATAACTGAGGGCGCAATATGGAATCCATTGAAAAGCCCATAATAATGTTAGAGCTAAACAGATGAGAATATAATTATTTTTTGTCTGAATGACTGAATAAAGAAATAAATAACCTAGTTCAGCATGAATCAAGGGGATGCCACTCCCAGAATAGTCTGGCATGCAGCTCAGCCAGGGTGGTGGATGTGCTGGAGGAGAGTAGCCTGAAGAAAAGGTTGTACCACCTTAGCAGACAGCACCAAGAGGTTGTGTGCTCCAAGTGCCCTTCAGAATCATAGAATCATAGAATAGTTAGGGTTGGAAAGGACCTTAAGATTCAGCGGATATGAGGAGGGCTAAAGAAAGGATCCTGGTCCAAAAAGGGACAGCAGACATGAGGGCATACAATGAAGCACATTTCACATTAGGCTTCAGTTATGGAAGGACTTGAGCTCCTTCATGCTATGTTCTCCTGTCTCTTTTTTCTCCCAGAGCAGGTGCGTCAGTCACTGCCTTCCTGCAGAGCAGCCACCCCAAGCAGTTCCACTGAGGTTTGGTACCTTTCACATCACAGCTATGCTGCAAATCCACCTGTCTTCTCCTTTTGCTTCTTTAAACATCCCATTTGGCCCACCTGAATCCACAAAATTCTTTGACTACACTTTGTCATCTGCTTTGCTCTGCTGTGCTGTGCTGGCCTGCTCTGCCCCCCACATCTCCTTAATTGCAATCCAGCTGGTGTGTGTCTTGGGATACAGTCTGACAAGAAGGTTAAAAGGGTTGTGCCTGTTCTGCCTGTAAAATAGATGATCTTCCTTTCCTGCTGTAGCTCCCAGCCACTGCACCTTGCTCAATTGTTGGAGGAACCAGATGAGGAAACTGACCTGGCTGTTACCTGATCCACGGGAAGAAATGAAAATGAAACTAAATATCTCCCATCCACACCAAGAACCTGATCCAATGCATCCCACAGCCACCTGAGTGTTAGTGCTGGCTCAGGAAAATTGCTAGAATTAACAGATGTGCCAGAGAACAAGCATCCCTGCAGCCTTACACCATTAAACCATTATGAAACCAGAGGTTTCATGTCACACTTAATCTAGTGATGGAGGGAATGGCCTTCTCCCACCACCTGCAACCCTTCTCTGTCCCTTGTGCTGAACCTACTAATTGCACAGCCAAGAGGTGAATGCGATCGATGAACTGATCTGATGTGAACCTGTCTCATTTGCCACTCTGATTTACTATGTGGCAGGACAATTGCTGGAGTATCAAAATTGAGACTATCAAAACCACATAGCTGGAGAAGGAGAAGGGGGATGGTCACCTCTCACAGGAGCAATTTACATCAGATTCAGGGTAACATCAACCCACACCCCACGCTGCAGCCGTGATGATGAGAAATGTGTATCAGCTGGCTCAAGCAGCAATGGAATAAGGTAGTTCAACAGCACAGAGCTCACCGTGGGCAGAAAGTCAGACTAAGTCAGCTATGGCTGTGGTTTCAGTTGCTACCAGTGGATCCCCCATGGCCAGATGCTCCAGAAATACTTCGCTGACCCAGGTTAAGAAATACCTGGGTTAGGTAATTCCTAACCTGGGCTATTGCATTCATTGATTTAGCAATCAGCTGGGACCCATGGCTCGCTCTGCCTCTTGACCCTCAGGTCACTTCACCATCTGCAAAGGGCCAGACAACATGAAAAATTAGCCTGTGCACTGTTAACCAACCCAAATGTTTTTGATCCAGGACAGTTCACTTATACTGATTTGGTTCTTTGTGCCTTGGGACTGTGGCGGTTTGCACTCACCAGGAGGCTTGCTGCCTTTGTGCTGTCAAAGCATGGCCTCAGTGCATTAGCCTGTGTTTTACTGAGTGCTGTAGGAAGGAGATCCACTATGCAGCTTGTTAGTTTAGAGCTATCTGCATAGCTTGGCATTGTGACCATGCTTTTGCTTTCTTTTACTAGCTTTACATTTTTATATATCCTTTTGCACATATGTTCCATGAAAGGAGTCTCCATACTCTGCATTTAGGATGCTCAGCCCCTATCTTGTCTGGGACCATCCAGGACAATTCACACGCCTGTTGTCTCACCTTTCACATGGACATTGTGGTAGCAAGCTGTGAGCTGGATGGATCTTTTTGGAGGTGGGAGCATTTTGTGTTCAGCTTCCATACTTCTTGCTGATGCCACATCCTCTCCCTCTGCAGGCTTTGTTTTTGTGATTGACTTTGTCCAGGAGCTCCTTGTTCATCCATGCAGGCCTCCTGGTGTCCTTGCCTGACTTCCTCACTGTCAGGGTGCATCGCTTCTGAGCTTAGAGGAGGTGATCCTTGAATACTAACTAGCTTGCTTGGGCCCCTCTTCCCTCCAGGGCTTTATCTCATGGCGCTCTACAAAGCAGATCCCTGAATTCAGAGGCCGGAGACTGCTCTCCTGAAGTCCAGGGTAGTGAGCTTGCTGTGCATCCTCCTCACTGCCCTAAGGATCTCAAACTACACCATTTCATAGTCCCTGTAGCAAAGGCTGCCCTTGAGTTTCATATTCCCCAGCAGCCCCTTCCTGTTCGTGAGAACAAGGACCAGCATAACACCTCTCCTTGTTGCTTCCTCTATGACTTTGAGAAGGAAAACACCCAAACAAGAATTTGAAGGGTGTGCTAACCTGGTTTACTGTGATGCAGCAGGCTGTATAGCCAAGTAGACTTTCTATATTAGATCCAGGTCCTGTGAGGAACTGCCTGGGATTCCCTATATCAGGACAGGGCTCCAAATGCCTGTTATATTCCCAGATTTTCCTCATCATGGGTAATGACAGACAAATAGTTTGACTGTACCAGAAACTGGATTGGCCTCTACTCTTCCCTATGCTTCTACTTCCTCATCTGCAAAATTTTGATTTAAGATTACTTCACTATAGGGTTGGAATCATATAGCACTATTACATCTGTAAATTGCTCACTGATCCATCTGTTCTCAGCACATTACAAGCAGCCCTTTGGCTATTTCTTTTGTTGGACTTAGCCCCTTGTCTCCCATTTATGTCATCTAACGCTACAGAAATTATCACTTGGAGGTCCCTTTAAGGTTGATGAGGAGGAATAGGAACTTTTAAGGCATGATTCATGTGATCTTGTTTATATAGTTGCTACTGGATAAGGTGAAGTCCACAGCTCATGAATCTCACCCTTGCTATCACTGTGGGGTGGAGTTAGAGCAGGTCACGACCACTCATGAATGGGTAAAGCTGGAACAAGGAAAGACATGCGCCTTTCTGTCTGCACACAAAGCTGGTTTTCATTTTTTGCTAATAAGTTCTCCTGTTTAAGGAAATACATGATTTTATATATACTAACAATGCTATTCATTAGGACAATGCTGGTTAGAGACATATTTGCTCTACCTTAATTGAAGTTAGCATAGAACTGAGTAGGCCAAAAGTGGAATTTTTTATTAAAATTAATATTTTTTCTTTTTTTTTTTCATTTTGTTTCTTTTTGTTTTATGTTGGGTTTTTTTAAGAAAAAGAAAAGTCTAAAATACTTTTTTTTCCACGAAACAATTAGTTTATTACACTGGCAGGAGTCTGGTGTTGGCTCTTCTGTATTCTTTTTTTCAGAATAAAAGAGAAAAGGCAGTATGGTGGGGAAAAAGCTTTTTTACCTTATTTGTGTCCTTTAAAAAGTGGAAAAAAATCCCCAAATAAAATGTAATTGAAAATAGCTTTTTATGAAAGCTTAAATACTTTAGCTTTGGAAAATATTAAAGATTTATATAAATTTTTAACACTTCCAACTTTATGTTATAGGCATGCAGAAAAGCCTCATACTTTATAATCTCAAATATTTTTGTACAAATAAAATGATTGATTATACCATCCCTAACCTTCATTTAATTTATGGGTGGAGACCTGACTGAACAATGGATGCTGTGTCCATTTCTGAGCGAAATTCACCCATAATGTCCATTTTCCAAAAAGTACTGACCTGAATGTGCCTAAGGAATATGGTATCCTTCTCACTTAATTTCATTTATTTATTTATTTGTTTGTTTGTTTGTTTGGT
>JBCJKH010060563.1:22937-39534 GCA_039877255.1 Loriculus beryllinus | reverse complement strand
CTGGCCTTGAACACTGCCAGGGATGGGGCAGCCACAGCTTCTCTGGGCAACCTGTGCCAGGGCCTCACCACCCTCACGGGGAAAAATGTCTTTCTTATAGCTAATCTAAACTTTTAAATTTCATCCATCCATTTTAAATTCACCTCCTCTTGTCCTTTTTTTTCACACATCCTTGCAAAAAGCTGGTCTCCAACTTTCTTATCAGCCCCTTTCAGCTCTAGAAGCTGCCCTAAGGTCTCAAGGCTGAAAAAACTCTCTCAGCCTGTCTCCATAGCAGAGGTGCTCCATCCCTCTGGGCATCTTCATGTCTTCCTCTGGTCTCACTTCAACAGCTCCACATCCTTCTTATGTTGGGATTTACAGAGGTGGGTGCAGTACTCAAGCTGAGGTCTCAAGAGGCTGAAGCAGAGAGGGGAGAATCCCCTCCCTTTAATTGCTGGTTAGTTAAAACCACCAACCTGTAAATATTTATTTGGTGGTACCTACAAGGTTAAAAAGGAATTGAAATGGCTTTTAAAACCTGTTATTTTTAACATTTCTTGGAGAGCTGCAGCTCTTCTCGTTTTAAAATTCTTTTTTATTTTCTTTCTATAATCCAGTTGACTTGCAAAGATAGGGAGCAAATCACCACAGCTTTGCTGAGATTTTAAACTTTACTTATCAGCCCCATCCCTGTCTCTGCAGTGGAGACAAAAACCCACCCTGTGCCAAGACAACACCACTCCATCTCTCAAGGACCTTCTCCAGATCTTCACCCTGTCCCATGGAGCAGTGATAGTTCTTCCACATTTACAGCTATCAGGCCCTCATGATGGTGGGACTTAGATTCTGTCAACTGAATTGCATCCAACCGCACACTAATAGGAATCTTCATGGGCTGTGACAATGACTCTTATCCAGACTGTTTTCAGGGCAGAAGCAGAGGTGAAGTATCAGTCTTTCCTCTTGCTCTTTACCTCTCCAAAGGGAGCAGCATCACTTGCTGACATTAAAGGCAACTGAGCGAAAGGGCACAAATATAGGCCAGACTTTATATAATTATATAGGGAGAAAAACTGGGATGTCTCTTTGTAAAGGCTGGGAATGTTCCACTGGAAAACTAGGTTAGACTGAAAAAAAGAAAGAGCCTCTGTAACCCAGAAATAGCTGGGAGGTTTAAGTATAATTTTCCAGCCCTGTGTTATTATGGTATTAATTCAGGTCTGAGAAATAAATGTAGGTAAAGGTCTCCCAAGGTCAAGAGGAGAAACAAATCTCACCCACAGCTTTCTTTTCATGTAAAAATAACCCCAAACCCTTGTCCTGATTGAAAATCTCCATTCACATGGGGTTGGTTCCCCTCACTGCAGGGGGAGGTGTAATATTTGTGTTTAATTGGTTGATAGGTATCTTAACAAATTTAGAAATAAGGCAATTTTTTTGAGTTGCCTGGAGCACATCCTTTCACCTGGAAGATGAGTTTTGAGAGCAAGCAGAGCCTGGAGGTGCCTCATGTGCCCTGGGACCTGAGATGGAGGCAGTGCTTCTTCAAGCAGAGAGCTGAGAGGTGGGACTCATGAGTGCTGCACAGCCAGCAAGGAGCTGTGATTTCAGCTTGCAACCCTGCAGCCTTCCCTTAGGCAGTGAGTGATGGCACAGCTAAGGCCAAACCAACTGCCTCAGAAAGCCCAGAGCAAGTTCGCTTCAATGTTTATTGCTCTTTGAATTTGTATTTCCTTTTTATTTGAATGAGGCTAATGAAGATAACTCCCTTCATGGATCACCATCATGAAAAGTGAGGTACAAGAAGAAGGTGCCTGCCTAAGAGGAAACAACCTCAAAACCACTGTAAGACCTCATCAGTCCACAAAACCCTGTTTCTTGCTGAAAGCAAACTGACTGGAGACACCAATGTCTTTTCCCCATCATGGGAAGAGGTTGCTGCTAAGAGACATCAGCAATGTAAGGAAGGAGGAGAAAGTCAGTACAACTGTCTTTCTGGGAAGGTGAGATGTTTCCCTTCCCCATCCGAAATGTACATATTTAAACAAGTTCTAGGATATTGAGCAAAATAAAATGAGCTGGTTTTTCTTACATCAGAGCCAAGAACCCAAATCCTTGTTGCTTTGGCATCTTCTAAGCCTCCTTTTCATGTGAGCTCCCAAACAGAGGGTATATCTGCTGGAAGCATCACCAGCAACTGGTCTTGTTTCACATGAATGTCCACTTACTTCCCCAGAGCAGTGGCTGGATATCTAGTAGAAGTTTCATCATAAGGCTACCCTGAAACCCAAAAACTGATGTCCAGACCTGAGACAATGAGGAAAATTTATGGCTCTAAAGCCAGAGGTCAGGGCAGGAAAGTACAGTGCTAGAAATGGCTGAAACATATTGAAGAAATTGTGGGTTTTGGCCAGTTTGATCTGCACTTTCTTTTTTCTTAAATGTCAGGCTTTCTCTGAGACTTTAATTGTTTTTATCTTGGTTTCCTTAGGACATGGAGCCTATGCAATCATTAGCCCTCCAAGTGGTGGACAGAGTGGCTGCGATGAAGAAGTTCATGAGGCTTTGGGAGACATGCAAGGACAGGAGGGTGGGCACTGGTGTTACAGCTCAGCTACGATGTGCAAAGCCAGAGGAAAGCAACCTCCAGCAGTCATGCACAGGACCACTTAGGTCTTAATTGCTTTTCTTCTTGGACTCATTCTTCTGAGTGTGGTTTTAGCAGCACTGCCAAGTCCACTGATGGGCCCAGCCACATCTGCAGGCTTAAAAAGTCTAAACAACACTTCTCACTTGTGATCGCTCCTGGAAGCCAAAACACTGTCCCTTCGGGGTTTTATCCCCAAAGAGATGGGGATATCTTTGAAAAGGGATATCCTCTTTTCTTCCACTGTGTTTTTCTGAGATGGATTCAAATCCCATCCCTGTAGATTTTTTTGACTAAGAGAACTCAAGCCTTGCTCATTATGACTGTTCACCTTTAAATGCATCAAGATGAAATCTCTTTAGGAAACCCGAGCAAGGATAGGGCTAGATATGGGGTGGGTAAGAAGCTAAATTCTTAGGCACAAGCAAAGTCTCAGGTTTTGAAGAAAAGCCCCTAAAACTACAAATCTCACAGCAGGATTTTTACTCTACTATTTACACTGTAGGTCTTTAAAGGCCAAAAGTGATTTAAAGGCCAAGATTTGCCCTTGCTGGTGCAGAATACACTGGGTGGCATGATGTGAGATGCAAAACGAAATCAAGTCAGAAATACCAGGAAGGTCAGCTGTCACTGTGGGAACCACAGCCAAAAATCACCAGTCTTGGAGAATTTCCTCATGTTTTTCTCTCCTGTATACTCCCATGCTAGGACAAGAGACAGGGACAACGTAAAGCGAACAGCTTTGCTTGAGTTGGAAGGAGGTGAGCATCTTAGCTTAAGCTAATATAGAGGACCTTGAAGTCATGGCTATTTTATCATCTGGGAACAATACAGCTGCAACCTCAGGCCAGCAGCTGTGCTCTTGTGAGTTTTGGACCCCAAAGAATATGGGAGATGAAAGTTGCCTTTGATGTTATTGAGCTGGGTTTTTACTGCAAAGCCCCTACGCTTATAATTTACTGCAATTGTAGGCTAGGGAAGGATGGGAACTGGGGGAAGTGGACCAGCACAGCTCATGGGAGGGACTGGTCATTTTGAAAGCTGTGTCTTAAGAGCCAATATGACTGTCTGCTAAGTCAGATAGGGAAGAAATTACAACTCTCCAGCCCCCCCCCCCAATATATCTATGCCTAAAATTGCTCAGTATCAGGGACCCATCCAGAAACCCTTCCTTATCTCTAGACTAATCATGCTTGGATGAGGCCAAACTGCAGCTTGCTTCATCTCACAAAGGACTAAACAAACATTCTGGCTCCCGGTGATACAACTCCAAGTTGATTTTTCCAGTTACTCAACTTCTCTCTCCCTACGTATAACGTGCTGAACTTTGAAATAAATGCCTCTCTCAGCGATTTCAGCAATTTATGTCAAGAAAATCTGGATGCATCAAAGTGAGACATAATGTTTTCTGACACAGCACAGGAATAAAGCTGCAGCAGTACATGTAGCTCCTGAGCCTTCGTCTCAGCTCTGCCGCTGACAAGGACTATGGCCAAGGGCAAGGTAGTTGAACCGCATGTTCCTCAGTTTCCCCACTGCTGAAAAGGGGATCATGGCATTTATCCCAAGCAAAGGCTGTGGGACAATATCTTATACCTGTAACACCAATGGAAACTGTGAAGGAAAGGAAATGCAGACTCTGCTGTCTCTGCAGAGAGGATGTTTTATTCTCAATTTGTGCTAAAAAATGCAGCATGTAAAGAGGTGTTGCTGATTATTCCTAAAAATCAACAACATACACTGAATTCAAAGAGCCTTTTCCATATGCTATTTCTGTTCTCTTGGCTGTTTCCCAACATGGGTCATCACCTCCTGCCTCGTACAATTCTCCTCTGCTTCTTTCTGATACAGCTTCCCCCTTCCCCATTCAAAATGCCTGTACAAGAGTTGCAAGCTTAGAGGGCTCAAACCCCAGAGAGACTTGAGTGCCCCCGTGGGAGCTGAGGGCATTTGGATATTCATGAGAGCAGCTTCCAGCTTAAGGAATCGGACCCAATACTCCTATTTTTATGCAAACAGCCTTGCTAATGAGAGACAGCTCTCCCTCCAGACCCCTTGATGAGAATCCCAGAAGCCGACAGGGTCTGAAATCCAGAACATCCTTGTGATTTATCTAAAAGTTAGGGAAATGCAGGAAATTAACAGTGCCTTTTTCACCCCATGAAGGCTAAGGCTGATGAGCAGATCTTTCAGGATAGTATAACCTGTCCACGACTTGCTTTACAGCAGGATACAAAATGGCCATGAGATTCCCAATGGTAAAAGTGATGGGTTTGTCTCACTGATGCTCCCCATCCTTTGTAGCACATCAAGAACTGGGGGGCTGCCCACTGAGCATCACCTTGGAGTGGCTAGGGACCTGCCACCAGCCCTGGCCTGGGGAGCTGCCATCACCAGGAGACTGACTTTCTTCAATAGAGAAAGGTTCAGTCTGAATTTAAGACACCCCAGTTGGAAAATCCAGACTCTGATGAAGTCCTGGTAGAGGAACCCATTCCTTTTGCACTTTTCCACAGCACTTCATAAAGCCCTCTTAAAGGTAACCTGCCGTTTAACCTTTTTATCTTCACAACAATCTTATGGCATAGAGACATGCTATTTCTTTTCTGATTGACTGAAGCATATAAGAGCTAAATAAATGTGTTCATTGCATTCACACAGATGGTCCGTGGCAGGGTAGAGACCTCACACAGCTCTCACCAATTCTTTGGTTACCACCCAGTGGAGTAAAATGTTGTTCTGTAAGGCAAAATAGAGTGACTTCTGGCTTTCCATGCACTCTGTCACATCATTTGGGTAATGCCTTCCATGTGGGTGAGGCCACTTTTTGTCCTTGGCCCAAGGCAAGGCTCCTGTGGTGTCCTCCAGCCCAGGGTTTTTTGCTTTCCCCTTTCATTTCAGAGCCACAAGGAAAATGTTCTATGTGTACGCTTGCTCCCCACGTCCAGCTCCAACTGAGACACCTCTTCTGCACACTGCAGGGAGAGCACCACTTGTGCCTTTGGCTTCTGGAGCTCAGCTGCAAGTTGGAGGCACTGATTGGAGCTGAAATATTTCAGCTGACCCTAACTGGCACTTCCACAGCCTCATCCAGCCTCTGCAAATGCATGGATATGCTCCCTCACAACCTCTGTCCCATCTTCTCTGAAAGGCCTTTTCTCCTCCACCTGCTCCTGTAACCATCAAAGGAAACTTTGAGCCTTAGTCCTAACTCAGAAGCATTTTGCTGCACTGGGCATGAAGGCAACACTTAAAATGAAAAGCTTAGTGAGAGATGCAATAGAAGAGGAAGGCTTGGGTGGCATGGTTTAGTGTGGGGTGTCTCTGCTTATGGCAGGGGGGTTGGAACAAGATGATCTTAAGGTCTTTTCCAACCCTAACTATTCTATGATTCTGTGATTCTATAAGAATACGTGTGACCTCTTTTTTATTAAGACATTACTGAATGAGATTTTCAGTGCTTACAGTTTGGGGAAAATAATAAGAATTACCACTGTTCATTGTTATTTCTGGATTTTTATTTTACCAGTTATGTGTGGCTACTCTTGCAAGATACTTCTGTCTATTTTCTTTTTTATAATGGACATGTTTTCCTTTGAAAATGCCTACATGACATCATGACTTCATATGACACTTCCTTGAACCAAAAGTAGAGCTCTGAAGAGCTTCATGTGGTGCTGGTGCCACTGTTGCTATGAATACTGTTGTTGAATACTGTTGCTATGGAGTCTCTGAATTGCCATACAGAACTCTTCCTCCAATAATTCAACCACCCTCTAACTTTCAAGTCAAAAAGAAAAACATATATAGTATTCCACTGCAATCAGATAATGGATGCTGGTGTGAATACACAGCTGTTGTTTTCTGTTCATTTAAGTATTTCAGCAGACACTTCAACTTGTGAAAGCTTTGCAGAAAAGAAGACGGGTTTGCTTCATTGCTGTGCAAAATTGTACAGATTATTTTAACTTACTGCCATGTCAATCTTTTTTAGTAGATAAGTTTATAATTTTATGGAACTGACAGTCTCTAATCTTTTATCCAGAAACATACCTGTAATCGATATTGACTGACAGTTTTTCAAAGGCTTTTTTATTTGCTTGTCAATAAGAACATTAATTAGTCATTTGATCCAGATAGGAAAAGTTCTGGCAATATCTCAATATGATAAGGAATGCAAATTATGTTTATTTTTACTTGCATTAACACTTACCTACGGATGGAAGAGATTTTTATGAATTGCTGCAGAGCATCTTCATACTATGCCAAGATGTTGTGAGCATCTTTGATATCAATACAGCAATATTTACATTAAAAAAATAGAAGGTAGGAGATAAAGGAGAACTGTTTATTTAAGCAGGACCTGCTCTGTACCTAAATTTTGTGCAGAACAATGTGGTAAAGACACATCTCAATAAAAACATAATTTGATTATTTTTTCAGTGATCTTGTGTGAATTATATTTTTAAATATACAGTTTTCCACAACATTGTGGTATAAAAAACAAGATAAAGTAATTTGGTTTGCTTCTCCAAACCTGAGGCCAGTTTGGCTCAAGGCACAACACATCCATATTATTGAAGGAAAGATAACAATAAACCCCCATAGAATTGAAGAGACAACAAAAGAATAAAAGAGACAACAAAAAAAAAGTTAATTAGCCATTCTGTGAACTTAAATGACTGAAGCAGAATATAGATATTTTGGTGATAAACACTAAAGAAAAAGGATGGATAGCCTGAATTATGCCCACCATAAAAATAAGCATATAACAGACAGAATTAATGAAATACAGATCAGATTGATAAATGTCATACTAAGACTTTTGTTAAACATGATGAGGTAGAGGTGAAGCCAAGGTATTTATTTACAATGCAGAGGACATAAATGCTGGGATAATTCTATAAGGCATCTTACTCTGTGATTTCAGGAAACATATAGTCTAACCTTGGCTGGGTGTTTGTTTTCTAAAGATTGTCTTGGACTCAATTATCAATCCTGCTTATCCATTTTCCACAGCTCCCATGTACCTACATTCATTTGTTATTTCTTAACAAAGGTTAAGAAGAGGTGACTAAGTAAAAAAATGAGAAAAACATAATTCCTTGTATTGCCCAGAAAGTACAGAAATCTACTTAGCGTCACTGAGGTCACATCCTCTGCTTATCTCTATGCAAGAGTACAGTATTCTGGTACTTCAAGGCACAAGTGTTCGTATGACCAATGCTCTTGAAAGAGGGTTAATAAAGTATTGCGGTGTGATTGAATGTTAGTAATGAAATTCTTTGGTTTTTCACAAAATAAGTCAGACATACACTTTATATGTTATTATTCATAAACATTTGATTATTATATGAACTCTGAGCTTTGGCTTGTCTAACCTAGCAAACGACCTTTTATAACAACAAATTCATATTTTATTTCAAAAGCAAACTGTTTCCTGTGCTCTTTCTAAACTGGTTCCGGTTTACGAATTTAAATCGAAAATTCTCTGGGATTGGAAAATCATTTTTGGTGTTAGTACATGTATTTTTTAGCACAGTCAGGTCTGATATCCCTATCTAAGGCTATAAGTAACAGAATACAAACCAAGACAGAATAAGTTTTAAGGCTGAAAAGTGTGTATTTTTTTTTGAATCTGCAGGACACTGAATTCTACTGGTTACAAATTCTGTTGCAAGTTTTGAGCAAACATAAGCTTTTCATTAATCACAACATGACAAATCTAAATGTGCTTCTAATTCTGCCAGCTATATAAGGCACCCAGGTAAGCAACAGATATTAATTCAGTTATAAAAAATCTTATCATGTTGATCCATAGTGGTCTATGGTTTTTACTACATATATTTGTACTCACTAACCTTAGTAAAGATATGTTGATATACTCTATCCCAAATGACATTATTGTTTGTTGTTCTCTGCTAACATGGAAATCCAGCCATTGCTTATCTTGAGAAACACTGACATTCATAGATTGATTGAGCTACTTTGAGATACTACTAAATTGTCAGCTAATTCAGCTAATGGAGTCTCCAAGATCTATGAAGATAGGGTTTATGCCCTCAGTAATGTAATTTATATGAAAATTGGAGTACTCCAAGGGAAATGTTTTAACCTCTCAAGATCATATCAAGATATCCAGCTTCTGAAATACATTTAATCATATGAAAGCTTACCATGAATAACATATTTTTATTTCTGTTTAAGCAAGAGAAGCTGAAATCAAATGCTTTTCTGCAGCTACAGGAATTCCGGTGCTACTGTAGTGTGACACTCCAGGGAAATGCAAATGTACAAAAGGGCTCATTTCAAAGAATTCAGACTGATTAGTAAACATGCAGTGTTTAATACGGTAGCATAATGTGTGTTTCTTTCTTTGAATAACTGATAGCTGGATTATGCAAATTGCCTCAAAGAAAAAGAAGTTATTACAACATTTTCCAACTAGGCTTGATGAGGCCAGATTGTTTTCCCTAGAGCAGAAACATTTCATACACAGCTTCTGGAGCTACTTTGCTGGTGAGAGTAGAAGGGGGTGGGGTGGATTTTTTCCCTTTCTTCCTTGCACAGCAGAAGCTGAAGCTCTGTGTATCTTTTGTGTCTTCATGTATGCTGGTCTGAGAAGACGACCACTGATATCATTTTGACAACAGAACTATATGGCTCAGAACTGTAGTAAAATTTCCTCAGATTCATCATAGGGTTGGTAGAAAGAACGTGCTTGCTCCTCCACGTATGCTTTGACTTTTACGCTTGTCAATATGTAAGACAGTTTCTCAAAGGAATATTAAAATGAAATATGGACCTGATGAGGCTATCAAACATTTTTTACCCTGGAGTTTTGAATCACTGCTACTATACATAGGGAAACTCTTCATGCGAGGTAAGCAGAGTCGCACGATAAGATTTGTAAAATATGCAACCAGCTATCAGAATATTGATATCTGATAGGATGTTTGCTGGATACCACCTTCTGTTTTGGTTTTAACATCAGAAAAGCAAAAATGCAAAATGTGGAAAATAATCTCTTTTTGAGGCAAAGACACTTTTCTCAGTGACTAGATTTTATAGTGTCTTATGAAGCCAAATACCATCATACACACTTATAATGCATAAAAATTAATAATATCCGCTTATTAAAAAAACATAAATTCAACATTTGAAGAGTGGAAGAACAGACTTGCATCAAATAATGCTTTAAAACATACTGCAGGTGGAATCAGCACACATGAAAAAACTATTTGCATAATTAAGATTTAATTATGACTAAATAGACGTCTTTCTTCGATGCAAACTTATCTAAAGATCTAAGAGTGCTAAAGGAGTATGCAGTCTACACAATATGTAGTGTGATTTTTCTTTTTTTTAAACAAAACTTATTGAAATTTTAGCCTGTACTGATAGAGTTTATTGATTTGTTTTTAACTTGCTTCACTGCCTTTTATTAAAAAGGACTGAATTGGTGAATCAAGAAACTCATGAAGAGAAGGGAGATAGAAAATTACTATTGGAAGTGCCAACTTTTTTTGTTTTCAAGACCAATTTCTGCTCTTTGTTCAGCAGCTGCCATCCAAAGTCTAGCTTGCTTACAAAGCAGCTGTGTGTGAACATGAACAGACCACCCACATATTGAACAATGAGGGGCAAAATTCTGCACTCTGTTGCTGTTCACTATCCTCATTGGCTAATAGCTGAATTTGACACATTTTAACTACACTAATTTTTTCCTTCTCTAGTAGTCTATTATATTTTGTCTCAGCTTCCTGTTTCGTGCCCAGGGCTTTTCCTGCTGAGACAGACAAGCATTTTTTGTGCAGATGGGTAAAATTCCTTCAACAGAAGTAACAGGAGATGCTTCCAGCCTGTCTCAAACAACAGGCGGCTGGTATAATGGAAGGAGTACTTGCCAACACAGATGAAAAATGTTAAGAAGGTCACATTGAATAATAATAGCAGTCCTTCATGATCTTCAAAAAATAAAGCAAATAATTGGCCTTAATAAACCACCTTAGTAACTGCTAAAGCTTGAGGAGTTTATCAAATTGTCAATGTAAGTAAAGTTGGCTTCCGGATCTTACTGATGAGAACTTTCAGCCTAATAACCTGCTGTCTGTATCCTCTTATTTCTAGCCATTTTAGTAAGGGGTGGGGAGGAGGAGTATCGGGGCACCAAGGTCAGATGTGCTTCTCTCCTTTGGACTTTGCTTTGAAGAAAGACATACATACACTGACTGTATTTTTGATAACTCTAAGAATGCAAATATTTTGAAGAGGTGCAGCTATATTTTATAAAATCTTAAAAATCATGTGTTATAAAAGTTAAAAAGTCTCATCCAAGTCATTGGATCTATGGGCTAACCTCTCTGAAGCTGTTCCTGTCAATTAAGTTCTATAGAACAAGGCAGTGGTGCTGGCATTAAAACTGATAGGATTCAGTTTGAATTATTGTTCAAGGGCATTTATAGTATGATAGATCAGACTGGACTTATGTGTGTGAAGGTCTCACTTCCATGATACTTATTTCTTTAACTGTAGATGTACACAGTTATTGTTTGCAGTTTGCCCATGTAGATCAGCATCAAAACAGTTTGCGTTCAATCTCCTTGCTCAAAAAACCCCTCAGTAAGACCTTTCCTTAGTTTGGAGTCATAGAATATAATTTTAAAGGGACAACAGAATACTTAAGGACTGATCCAAAGACTGATATCAGCAGGAGATTACTATTAACTTCTATAAGTATTCAAGGCTCTCTATACTATTTTTTTCTGGCTGCTGAGAATAAAATGATCCAAGTTCATACATTTTTGGAATCAAAGTTCTAAAAGAGCATTAAGTGTTCTGATGAATAATGTACTACAACTATTTACACTCATTAAGAAATTCTCTGAAAATGCTGCTGAGAAGCTCTTTCTGAAAATTATTCCTCTGTAGAATCTCTTGGAGTTTGAGAGCCTGAACTCAGAATCTCATTATTTTCTCTGTCAGCTTTGAACTTAGATACACAGCCTATAAAAAATACTGCAAGGAATGCTTAATGTACTTTAAAATAGAGATCAACTTCTGTGTAATTGTTTTTCTTTCGTTTTCTGATGGCTATTCCCAAATACTTGCAATCTATGAAGAAAATTTGTCCATCAATAACAGACAAAATTATGCATCAGTTTCTTTGTGCACTGTTTAGCTGTCAAGAGCATTTTTAAAGTGCTGTCACTTAGAAAGTCATGCAAATGAAAACTGAATTATGCTGGATAATGTTTGAACCTGCAGTCCTAATTTATTTGAGGTAGATGGGACAAGAAGGTGGAAAGGAAATGGACAAAACGAATGCTCAAAAAAGTAGCTGAAACTGTATCACTAGTGACTGTCACAGTTATAAAGTGAGTTTACAAGACTAAGATCCCCTAATATTCCTTATAAATCCTTACCTGATTTGTGCCACTCAATATATTTATTACTATTGCAATGTAAAGAAATTAACAGGACATAAACCTCTAAACCACAAGCATTAACATGATGGAATTCATGTTGTATAGATCTTAAATACAGTAAATTAACATAAACACCGTATTCCCAAAGAAGTAGCAAATTATATGAAGTCTTTTTATTATTATATTTTTTAATGAAAAAACAAAGAATAAAAAAATACTGCTTTAGATAAGGCTAACTATAACAAAGAATTGGGGAAAAAACATGGGTGATTTACCTATGGCTATGCAACAGTTCTGTAGAGCTAAGACACTACTAATAACTTGAGCAGTCATGAAGACTGGATGAAACTAGCACCAGCTTTTCTTTCTAAATATTATAAGAGCAACTTTGTGTTGAGATAAGAAAGGAAAGTTACTGACCTTCACAGAGTTAGCTGAAGGAAAGGGTCTTCTGCAGTAACTATTTATTTCCATAGATGTCACATGCAACATATGCATTCATGCTTGCATACATTGATACATGCTACAAGCAAAATATGCCTTGATAAAGATATGAATATCTGAACCTTGATGTTACTGATACTATTCTATGATTCTATGATTCTAAGAAACAAGCTGCGACATATTGGAGTCAAAGAAAATTTCCAGTCTACACTTCTTTTTGTTGAAGGGAAGTATATCACCTTGGCCATGGAGGAGATCCCATCACTTTTTATCAATGGAGATATGTTCTCTTGAAACAGTTGGCTCAACAAATATCAAATAGCCAGAATAGGCACTACTGGCTCATGACTAGTTATGAGCACTACTCTTATTGCATTATACTTTGGATATTTTTCAGTATAACAACAATGATTTTCTAAGAAGAAAGTAAAATCTTAACCCTTATGTATCCATAAATACATTATTGTTAACTTGATCTTTGAAAAGCAAAATTTTTACAATGTATATTTTATTTTGTTTTGTTGGGTTTTGTTTGTTGGCTTTTCTTGTTGGGGTTATTTTTTTGTCCTTTTTTTTTTTTTTACAGGATCCTCACTGGAGTATTTATCTTTGTGGTTAAATGCCTACAGGTTCACTTATAAAATCCCTTTTTTAAGAAATACAATGTAACACCTCCATCTTCACATTTTATATATGTAAAGGTTGCCCAGTGCAAAACAATGTCACTAATTGGAATAAAACATCGACTTGCTTATTCTGGTAGGGTATAAAACATCATTTGTGTGAAAATTATTTTTTTGCTTCTTTAGCCAATTGAGTCTGAACTCAAAAGTCAAATTCTATCAGTTCTGTGTTATGTGGGAAATGTGGCAACATTAATCTTTGATGCAAGATTATGATGTTGTCTCTTCCTTTTTGAAATGCTAAAATTTAACTTTAAGCCACTCAGTGAATCTGTGTGTAATTTTTGTAGGTAGAAATTAATTTTCTGCATAATTTCATGGGCTTCAAAATAGGAGCTAGTGGGCATGACCAGAGACAGAATAGTTAGAATAATATCCTGCAGCCAGTTTTCTAAAGCCATGACAAATGTGCAAGAGTCTAATTATCACTACTGAGGAATTCAGGAAATTGTTTTAAAGATTTTTAAACTGTTGCCAAATAATCAATTTTCATATGCCATAAAATACATGCAGGCATTTATCCACATAATTTCTTATATTAGACTATACTGATATACACTATACAACTATAAAACACTATGCAACCTATCTAGTGTTGGTACATTTATCACTTTGTGAGTTGTTTCTTAAAGTATGATTGCAGTTCAGATGTGAGGAAAATTAACTCAATCCAAAGGTCACTAAAGCACTGTCACACTTCATTTTAACTAGTATGTCTGTTGGTGCTCAGAAATTTTATGACAAATAAAAAATGTGTACTAAACTTTCAACATGAAGATCTTAAAAATTTCAAAGCTTTTGTTGCAGAGTGTATTTAGAAGATTGACAGCAGTCTTCCAGTTTATAAATGTATGCAAATTATCATCATTAGCAACATTTATCTGTGTCACTTTTATGAGTGAAATTTCACTGCTCTCCAAATTTCTCAAAACATTCATCTTACGTCTTGTCTTGAATTTTAACCCAAATCCAGACAGGATATTTCTATACATCCATTTCTACTGCAGTCACTTCAGTCTTCACTTTTCTGCTTCTTTAATCTTTTCTCTGCCCTAAGCAACTGTACTACACAAGAGCTTCCTTGAAGGACTCATAAAATCACTTCTTTCTTCTATACACTGTTTCTAAAATCCATCCATTTAACTCTGTCCCTGTCTGGACCCCAAACTGTATCATGACTCTTGTCTTTGGCTTTTTTGGCCTTTGTCTTTTCCTCACTCAAAAAGTTTCCTATCCAAGCACTTTCACTTTCTGTATGTTTACAGTATACCTGTTTCATCTGTGCATAGTTTCTGACAGACTTATGAGCTTTTTATACACAATTAAACATACAAACGTATCCTATATTTACTTAGGATATGACACGCATAACTATGAAGACATTTTTTCAAGATTTTGCTCTGTCAAATTTACATTTTTTTTTTAATTATTTTTTCTGACTTTTAATGTCTTGCAAGAATTCTGCTTAGAATTTCAATCCTTTTCAACATGCAGAATTGCTCACAGGAAATCCCAGCTCAGTGTTTCTGTTAGATAAAGTTGTGTTTCCCTCATGACATCTCTAACAGACTATTTAGAGCGACATCAGAGGACCACTGTGATGTCATGAATAATGCTTACATTTTGTTACACAAGCACCATGGACATGTACCTTTCATATACTCATAATTTTTTCATATTTTTTATTCAACGATACAGGAGTGCTTTCATGAGAATTTTATTCTCTGCAGGTGAGAAGGTTGTTGACTGATCAGCACTTTGTCAGCAATTTTTCACACAGATGAAGACTGTCAATTCTATTGTGGTTTGTGTTTGTTCACATGTTCCAAAAGTTCACGGATGTAGTCCAGTTTAAGGAGATTTAAGGGAAAATCTGTCTATCATCTCCGTTGAATTACACTTGCAGTGAGAATTATTCACTATCTTAGCAAAAATGTTGTGTGAAAGAAAAGAAGAGGTCATACTTGTCATGCTGGTGTTCTCATCACTGAGCTGCTGATAAAATTCAACTGACTGCCCCAGTTGCTGGCTTTCCCTGTAATTTCCTAACACTAAATTTGAGAGAGAACATCTTCTGTAGCTTTGACAGCAGCTACATTTCCTTTTACTTTGTTACTGTAAGAGTATCTTCAGTCATTCTGGAATTCTTGATATCTCCCATGGTCCCGCTCTTTGGGATCTTGCGTAGCTCGATATCTTTACATCTTTCTTTACCATACATTTTCCAACCTCTCAGCTGTATTTATATTTCAGTGGTATGAATGTGGACATTCAATCTGATTTCTATGAATTTTGTCAACACCATTTTCGGTTTTTCTTTAGCTTAAACTTCCAGCTATAGAAAAAAAAGTGTTCATAAATAATGATAAAGTGGTCAAGATTGTCTGAAAAATTGACTAATCAATCATAAATTTTATATTAAAGCTATGCATTGTTATCATTAAAAGTATATCGTTTCCTCACATTGTACAATGTATCATATTAAAAAAAAGAAAAAAAAAAATGTCCATTCTGATTAGTCTTCCTTCTTTACTCTAAAGGTATGCCTTGGTCTTCTATTAACACACTATATTGTCCCAGTACACAGTTTTATGTTTTGTGATAGCAGTACTACAGTACTGTTCCCTGGAAAATAATAGTCCTTGTAGTAACTGTTTTATTAAGAAGCAATTCCATACTGTCCTTATCAAAGTAATCAAAAAGGTTAACATTCAAATATTAAAATAAATTACAAATACAGTGGCATGATAGACCTTTTCTGGAAAATAGTTGAAACAAAGTAAAATAATTTCTATTATTATTAGAGATAAGCTATGATTACTCTGTATTTAGCTTTCCATTACCTGTGATGATGAGCAAAGACCCTTGAACTCTCACATAAAATTCATATCTATCAAAATATTCTTAAGTAACTGTGCAAATACATAACTGTAGAACATGAACTCATGACAGAAATAGCTGAAATTCAAGCAATGAGGAGCATCAAATTAAGATGTTTAAATCTTGCTAGTCAAGTCTGATTGCTGCTTTTGATAAAATTATAGGATTAGCTGTTTCAAAGAACACAGCAGATGCAATATATTTAGATTTTGCTGAAGGATTTGATGCGCTGTTTTGTGAAACCATATAAAATTAGTTCAAGTTGGCTTGGGTAAGAACATTACCACAGAGCCTGATGAAAATCACTGCGGAACCATAAACAGTCATAATAATCATTCCAGTTTTGTTGTGGAGAAATTTCTGAGAAGATTGATAAGATCTGATCATTTGTTTTCATGTCTTTTACCTGTTATGTGGTGATACTAGCATATGCTAATTTCTTTTATGTGCCTGAGGGACCTGGACAAGTTTGAGAAGTGGGCTCGTGAACCTCATGAAGTTCAACAAGGCCAAGTGCAAGGTCCTGAAGCTGG
>JBCJKH010060563.1:0-22837 GCA_039877255.1 Loriculus beryllinus | reverse complement strand
TGGCTCTTCTCCTTCTCAGGGATTGAAATGACATGGCTAGTGATTACCATGTGGATCTCAGGTTCTCTTGGATCAATGGAGTGGGATGGAGAGATATCTTGGTCTGGTGGCTTATCCACCTTTTGGCATGAGAGGAATGCCCCTATAGCTGTATGGGACACTACTGTGCCTGGCTGGGATATCTATCACCTGGGCTGTTGTTAGCAGGACACTTCCGAAAAACCATCAACAATCAAAATCTCTCCCCTTCCTAAGAATTTCCTTAGTAATGAGCTCTGGAGCCAGATAGGATTTAAAATTGCAATGAGGCTTCCTGGTGGATGCCAGGAATAATATCCACCGGTTTCAAGGTCTGCTGAAGAGTCACCCCAGGGTTAGCATTCTCCCAGAATGTCTTCTGGCCCCAGGGTTAGAGTGACTTATCCCTCAGGAATAACCAAAGGGAATTTGATGAGGATTTTTGTTCCTAATGGCGTCTGTGGGTATTGCCCTGGAGCCAGCTGATGGAGCTGCTTCTTCTACTTGCAATGGCTTTCTACTACTGCCCAAAGCCTGCCTTGCAGCCAGGGTGCAAATTGAAGCCAGTAGCATACAAACAACCCAGTGGGCTCTCATGAGGCCAGGCAAAATCTGGCTGCAGGTGACTTCCCAACACAGCCTGGCCTTACCGAAAGCTGTTTGATGTTAGAGTTGCTGGGAATTAAGTGAAGCAGTGCCCTAGCCAGCTGTTGTCACTCTGCCTCTGTGTTAGAATATCTGGGATACCTGGTATATTCCCTATGATAGGGTGCATGAGTGACAGAACAGAGCTGTGGGTCACCTAGGGAAGGATTAAAATGCAAGGGAAGGAAGGAGGGGATTTGGGATGAAGCACGTATGTGGGTTTGGTTAACTCCTTCCTTCTTCCCCTTGCAAGAAAGGAGCCCTGTCCCTGCTTGCCAGCCCTCAGGGGTGTTGTATGCCCTCATCCTGCAGGTAAGCCTGGGTATAGCCAAATTAACATGAAGCTACAACCTATATTCAATCTGTGTAAATGGTTTCAGGCAGGCAGAGGCTTCTGCACCTCTCCTGATTGTGGCTCAGAGGTGGTGAGGGACAAGGCACATGTCCAAATCTGTCATCGGGAGTGTGTGAAGTGCTGCCATAAGCCAGCAGGAGATGAGCAGAGCATCTACATGGCCCCTGCCCAGCAGCCTGACCCCTGTGTGATGGGTTTCACTGCCCTGTTATCTTGAACTGCAGGAAGGAAGTCTCTCAGCTGTCTGGAACATCAATGCATGTGGTGAAGCCCAGTGGGAATACACAGACTGAAGCCCACTGGAAAGGGCTTTGGAGTGACTTCACGAGGCTTGGATGAGGCCTTGGGAAGAAGTTGCTTGTCTGAGATCTGGGGAATCGTGTCACTGCAAGGAGCAGACAGGCATTGCTGCTTGCTTGGTTAACTGTGGCCTAATGAGGGTTTCTAGAGCACTAGGACACCCAATGGTATGCATCCTTAGCCTATTTAGCCTTGTCAAACTTTCCAGGCTCAAGCTGCTGAGCTGCTTTCTCTTCCACCGAGTTTCAGACTTTCCACAAGTTAAAACAACCCCTGAGTAACTGTACTTCTCCTCCCCAGCACTGGTTTTGAGCTCTCTAAACCCTACAGTATAAAATAATCCAGATAGGGATAGTCTTCAGAGGCAAAGTGCAGCTGTAGACCTGAAGTGACCCACAACTGTGAGTACTCAGATGAGCCCCATCCAAACCAGAAAGGGTCTGCCTGGAAAGAGAAAACAGCACTTGTAGCAGCAACCCAGAATAGGAATTTCTGCATAGGTCACAAGGAGCTGGCTGTTTCATTTTTACCTCTTCATCTGTCAGTAGCATTTACTTGGCAGGATTCTTAATGAAGAACCTGATGTTTTAGTAAGAGTTGGAATGAAATGGTGATTTCCCCCAAAATCTTCCTACTACAACTGCAGAGAAAGCGCCTGATCCCCCAAGTCAGATGTAAGTTGTCATCACAGTGTCCTCCTGATGCAGATGTCACTATCTTGTAGTGCTCACTCTGAGCTGTCTATTCTTCAGCAGGGAGCAGACAGCCCCATCCCATGGCCAGGGGAACACAAGAGAGACCTGGAGGACAAACACACACGTTCATTTGGCTCTTTCCTAACTCAGGTATCACACCAGCATCATGCTCTAGGGTTTGTTCAGACCTTAAAAACTGGAGCTCTGCCCATTTTAAATATGAGAAGAGAAACTCTGGAGGGCAAGTGTGCAATGTAGTTCTCATACACACAAGCACATCCACACAGCCTGCCTAATGCTTTCGGAGATGTGGAGGAAAGGAAAAGCCTTCTCATGGTGTAATTGAAATTGTTGCAATAGCTTTTGTAATTTGGAAGAACCTCTTGAGATTCTTATTCAATTTTTGCCTTTAATTTCCCCTCTTACACACAGGGAGCTCACCTGGAACTGCTCTAACCCCATCCCATCTTCCCTTTGGTGTTTTTTAGCATCGTAGTTACAGAAAGCTTTTGAATTCCACCTGCCTGGTGGTGGATAGAGAAGTACTGAGCCCTTGGTATGACTCCTCCTGGCATTTCTGGCACAACCACTTGACAGAGGAAATAAGCAGAGACACAAATACTTCCCATCTGAGCTTTCTCTGGAGCCCAAATGACTGTCCCTTGTTCCTTCTTTGTCTGTGCTGCTTAGATTGAATGAATTAAAGCAGTAAAGCCAGCTAAAGGGATTGCTTTGATTCCCCTTTCTGAACCCAGACCTATTGCACATTGCTCTTTGCACAGCCTCAGCCTGGCTTTACCACCATCTGGGGCAAACACTTTGGGCTCTGTTCCTCTGAACCAGCATCAGTTCACATGCAAAGAAGCAGCCTAATGGCTTTATGGACTCTAGCTATATATATTGCCCAGTTAATAGACTTTTCCGGGCCTCACAACCAAAACTGTGATGCCCTGTAGCAGTTGGAGGTGCTCAGCACACAGCTGCTCTAGACCAGACCCCCGAGCAGAAAACTCAGCAAGGAAGGGAGGCATTTCAGGAGGAGTATTTCAGCTTCCCTTCAGCTTCCTCTCGGTAGAAAGTGGATCTGGCTCATCTGAGGCACCCCAGACGCATGTGTTGGCCACTTTACAGCAGCCAGGGAGATTAAATCCAGCTCTTCCTGTGCTAGAAGCACAGGCCCCTTATTATCCAAATGAAACCTGACTTCCTTAAGCAGACACACTGCAGGGCTTGTGACACGCGGATGAGCCATCTGGAGTTTATCCAGGTCATGGCTGGGTTTTGCACACACAAATACACTGGCTGCAAATCACTGAAATCTTTCCACCATCTGATTTCCACTGTCACCTGCTCTCTTCCCTTGACTTCAGCACTCCCATACGGCTCCTATGAGTCCTGCTACCAATGAACCTTACATGATGACCTGTTGCCCAAACCAAAACAAGACAGTTGGGTTGAAGGAGTGACATCTGATTAGACTCAACAGTATTAATCAGCCTGAGTGCAGCAGCATGCTCAGCAAGGCTACTGCTGCCGCTTCTTTTTATGAAGTTGTTTGGGTGAGATGTTTCTCTGATTGCCTTTCTAATGTCAGTGCATGTGTTTTGAAACCACAACAGTTTTGTTCCTGAGAACAGATGGTGACTGAGGGCTCTTTCAAACCAGCTGCAAGAGGAACCTGGCTAGGGTCTTAACTGCTGGGGCAGTCTCCCACCTGCAGGGACTGTCTCTCTTTCACCATCGGGAGGTGAAAAAGACCCAGCTCTGCGACAAAATAAAGGTAAAATGAAGGCCTGCCTTGAAAAGCTCCCACTGGTGTCAAGGAAAACTACATGGCTGGAGATTAGAAGGCAAACCCTGGGCGTGGGAAGTACTGGATTTGCCAGGATCCCAAGGATCACACAAGGGCACCACAGAATGCACCCCATGCACAAAAACACACTCTCCTCCTACTCAGAACTTCAGGCCAATGTCAGATCACTCTTGCTTTTATTAGCCTGGCAGCAAATCCTGCTTGGCTATAGAGCAAGCTCCTGGGCTATGATATTCACATGCCAAAGCCCTGAGCTATGATGCAGACTGCAAGGATGACCCTGCTGCCTGTTGAGGAGGTGAAGAGGAGTGGGGCTTCGGGGTAGCAAAGGCTGCAATGTGGAGTTGTGTGCTTGAATCCTACCTGAAGGGTGGCAATTGCACCTCGTGGGATGTGAGAGCAAATGAAAGTCCCTTGGACAGGAGGAACCAGCCCAGCACAGCCCACAGCACCAGAGCACACTGAGAGCGTGACTGATGTCTGTCCCTTGCCTCCTCACCGCCCTGTCCTCCCACATGCCAGCACCACAGTGCCTCTCTGCTTTGATACATCCACCTTGCTGTGAACATCTCCATAAGGAGTCCAGCATCCCACTAAACAACAATGGCTGTGGAAGGAGAAAGTGATTCACATCCTTGAGCTCAGCCTCCTGTGGAAGGGTTTCTTGCCTTGCTTGAGCTACAGGGAGAGTCAATGCTGACCGTGATTACAGCTTGTTCCCTCAGTTAAGTGCTCATATTACATGGTTAAATCAGGATCCATGGTCTGTAAAGCATATTTTAAGTCAGCTCCTAAAGCTTGTCTTTGGGGGAGCAAGAAATCAAGAGCAGACCAGTAGCAACAACCTGCATATTAGCTCCCATGTACAAAGACATTTCTTCCATGAACCTTCTTTCCCTTAAAGAAGTTTCAGCAGAATAAAACCTCATCTCAGACAGCCCTCGGGAGACCAGGAAGTTCTGCAAATACAATATGTTGGTATTAACAACCATGTTCATCAATAACAGGTAATATGACCTGACAGGTATTGATTTGTCAGGGCAGCGTCACATTTGCTCAGTATGCAGGTCACTCAGGCACAGACACTTCGAACAGATGTGCAGCATACCCCGACTGAGCCTTGGGTACAGGGCATCCCTTCTGAAACACCATGGGTCACTCCTCCTGCCTCCCCCGTTCCCTTTCGTCTGAGGAAAGATATCACTTTCATTAGTGTCCAGTGCTAATGATATTTCCACTGACATGTCGGGTAGGGGAGTCTTGCATTTTTCAAAGTGCAAGTGTAATGCTATGTGTCTGGTTTTTACCCTTTCTCAATGTCTTCCTCTTCCCTCTTGCCCAAAGACATTTATCATTTGCTGTGGCTGTGGGGAAAATTGGAAGTGAACTGGGGGAGGAGAGGGACTGCATCGACTGAGGTGAGTGGGCTTGAAGAGGACAGACCCACAGTGGGGAAGGTACAGAATGGTAATGGTTTAAAGGCAGGAAAGTTGAAGGATGTCAGTTTTGGGGTGAGAAAGGTGAGAAGGGAGAGTAGTGGAGCAGGACTCTATGGGGTGTGGGTGCCTTGCTAGGATGTCATTTGGGAGCAAGGCTATGTATCACCCCAAGCATCCCTCCCTTCATCCATTCTTCCATGCCTCCATCTCTCCACATGTACTCAGAAGAATGGTATCCCCCTGCCCCATGAGCAGCAATGAGGCATCCATTTTCCACTATTTTTAACCTCCAACAATAGGGCAGTACTACACACATCCCACATTGTGGTTTCACTGTTCTGTGAAGGGTCTCCCTGTACACCTACCCCACTACTGGAGAGAACAAGCTGTTGGTTTGCGATTGCTATTAAATCACCTTGCTGTGTCATTTTCCCTTCTTTTTCACTCCTTTCTCTTCAACCACAGCCACCTTCAAGGCAGCTTGTGAGGGAAGAGGATCTCATGTTGACATGTTTTTCTTTCTCTTGTGGTTCCTCCAATGATTAATAGTGACTGTGGGACTCATGCACTTCCCACTTAGGAAAAACCAAAATAAGACTCGGAGGAAATTCTCTGGGTTACATCTTGCAAAGTTTAAACCAGATCATCCCATAAATGGGGAGTCCTGGACCTGTCTCCTGACTAAAGAAAACCAGACATTTTCCCCTATTTGAAGAGGCTGTCAGAAAGCAGCTATGCTTCATATGGCTATAGCAATAAGAGAGACACTGATTTTATTCCGGTGGTCTTAGGAGCAGCCAGAAAACACGATGACTCCTTTCATTGCAAGTTTTGCAAAGAAATGTAGTGTTTTAAGTTTTGTGTTTCCTTCAAGGGACGGGGGGGAAAATTGTGGAAATTAGTGATTTGAAGTATTTCAAATTGCTCAGGCATTGTCTAGCTCATATCTAACCTTCCTGAAGCACCACACGCACATGGAAAGGAGAGGGAAATCGAGCCTGGGATGCTACACAGAGAAGCCTTGTGTTTCGCAGATGGGTTTCACAAAGTTTTCTGTTCAGGCCCTCCAGAGTGTGAGCTGCAGGGGTGGAAACAGACACTGCTGGAGCTGTTGGGCTCTGGAACCAGCATAAGTAGTCATTTAGGTCTTAGTAGCATCAGATCATACTCTGAATACTGGTTACTTACGTTATGCCTGATGCAAGCCTAGGGTCATGACATAAAACCCAGGAGATCAAAAAGTCACAACTTCTCCTGACATTTACTCACTTTAAGCAGTGCAGATGACCGCTTCTCTCAACTTTCCTGAATGTGTTTTACGGGATCATCATAAGGTTGAGGGAAAGACCTGTTATGGTTGTGATTTGGATTGTGGACAGTTGTGGATTGTCAATTGTGGACAGCTCATTATGATCCTCACTAAACTGTTGGATGGTGATACTAATACGAGCAATTAGCAACATTACTGATATTTGCCAATTAAAAAATGAATCATTGCTCCTCTCTGACTTCAAGGTTGCTTTAAATATTAGAAAACTTGCATGTTAAGGCTTTCAAGCTTTTCTCCCCAAATGCAAAGGCTAGAAATATTATTTTCTAAAAAAAAACAAAGCAAAGATTGCAGGATCTGGGCATTGTAAAAAAGCCCAAGAGCTGGCAGCCTGGGAGTCTTGAATCCTACCACGGAAAAGATCAAAACACTGGATTCCCGTAATACAGTCTTGATCACAGGATGCTCTGGTGGTTTATTTTGTCTTGCGGGCTGTTTGTTGAATGGAGGAGAGTTTCTCATGGACGTGTCCCAGCACTCTGTGTGTGCGCATGGTGCGTGTTTGAAAAGCAGCTCAGCATTTTTATCCACTGTATTTGGGTTGTTTAAAAACAAAGGAAAACCAGCAGCATCATGTGAGGCTCAGAAGCAAATGGTAAAATTAAAAAGCAAAGACTTGTTTTGGGTTAAGGCTACAGGACTGAGCTGGAATCTGTTACACATGCTGCTCTAGTCTTCACTTTTTGTAATTCTGGAAGGGATCAGAGAGCAAAGCTGTTGACTTTGCTAAGTGCTTGCAGGTCAGGCTGTGGGGAAAAATCCCTTACATGCTCCAGCTTTCTTATGCTAAGGAAAAAGAGCAACATCCCACGCTGCACAAGGAGGTTGGAGGAGGTTGGAATTCTCCGCTGTGACCTGTGGGAGAGGATGATGCCATCCAAGGAGTCTCTCAGCATGGAGATGGGCTGCGGGGTGGAAACTGCGGGCGTTGAGTACATCCTGCCTGGTACCTCAGCTTTGGCTCCAGGAAAAGCTGCCAAGCCAAGTAACCATTGCAGAACATGCTGAGGGATAAGGTAAGGTAAGTAGCATTTCAGAAGTGTGCGTAGCCTTGCAGAGCCACTGCCCCTCTGCCTGGCATGGCCTATATCACCCCTCAGGGCTTCCAGCCTCAAACCTCAAAATGCGCAGCACACTGAAAGCAGAAAATAAAGGGGGAAGAGAGAGACTTGCCTTATTACCAGGGATAAAGGATGCTGGCAATGACAGAAGGGAGGTAGAAAGTAGGAGAAAGGTAGGGAAGAAGGAAGGGGGAGAAGGTAAAAGGAATGGATGGATGGTTGCATGGATGGATGGATGGGTGGATGGGTGGATGGGTAGGCTAGATCCAAGAGATACATCCTTTGGATTAAATTGACTTTTGATCCACATAACGTATGATCAGGTTCCCAGTTAAAATAGACAGTACTTCTTCTAACCTTTTCTGTGATATGGCTTTGATACCATCCTGATCCTCCTGATTAAAGCACACACACACACACACACACACACACACACAAATACATATATACAAATAAAACCAACTTTATTTGGGGAAATTATTTCTGTGAGGCTGTATTTTGGCAGGAATGCCATAACAAGGTCTGATAATCGGCCATTCAGGCTTGCATTTGGAAGTGCCTGAGCATTAGAGCAAGCCTTAGCATTTCCTTTGGTGACCTCCTGGTTCTGCATAAGCATCATGTGACAGAGAGACTCACTTTCCCTTGTATAAAGGAAAATTGTGCTAACTGAGATTTTATAGGGAAAGTAAGCGGACAAGACAGTTTTTATTCCTACTGTTCTTCAGTTTCTTGCAAGAGCTTCCGCAAGCATCAGGGTCCCCCGGTGCTTTCTATTTCACAAAAACACATTGAAGGAAGGGTTCCGGCCTTACGTGACCTACTGGATCTGGGAGCCAGAGCTAGGATTAGGACTGCGGTTCTCAGCTCCCAGCCCTGGATTCTCCTTATTAAATGACACCTTATCATTACAATAATGAGATCATCCTTGTAATTTAATTACATTCTCCTTGTTGCTACAAATCCACTGTGTAGCAATCCAAGCAGTTACTTTCTAAGGTTAGCAGGAGCATGGAGATACGCTCCCTGCCTCTATATGAAAGTGTATATCGCTTACATCTGGCTTGACATCAGATTTTTCCTACTGCAGCCCTGTAAAAGCTGGATTCACATGCATGCTTATGCTCTACTAGCAGTGAGATTGCCAATAGTTACCTCCTCATTCAGAGATTCAGATGAGGGCTTAATTTTATAAACCTCAAAGGCTGCTCACACCAAGAAAGCGAAGCGTCTACAGGATTGAGGCTTCTGGGGCTACGTACCATTTTCTTGTTGTGGATCTTTAGGGTGCCAGCCAGGAGGTTGTTCTCCTCCCAAGAGGATTCAGACATGCCAAGATCTGACTCTCTGCCCACCTCCCTTTGGCTTTGAGCAAGAGACATTCTTTCCTCCATCTTATTAAATCGCAAACCCTGAGGTTGAGAAGATTGTACCTCCAGGAAGACCTGTTTCTGGTGCTGGTACTGCTGTGGCAAAGTCTGATCAGCCTTTTACTACTTATCATTACCTCCTGACACACAGGGGAAAACAAGAGCTGCAGGAAAAACATTCATTATCAGAAATCTAGATGGGCTTGCTTGCAGGATGGCACAACTTCATCTGGGCACAAGTGTGGTGTCAATAGCACCACAGGAGGACCACGTATCAACTGCCACCCCTAAAAGAAATCCCATGGAATGAAGAGCACTGGAGAAGAAAAGCCTGGGATGACTTCTTGAGTGGTGGTTTCAGGCTATTCCCAGATTCGCCTGCATTTCCCCAGCTCTCCCAGGGACAACTTGGGTTGCATTTCTGGCAGCCTCTCCAGCCCTGGGCAAGACTGGAGATCGTTGAGTTCCTGGGTATGAGGAAAGGCAGAGGCTGTACGAGTTGTGGCATGGCTCATGTGTGGAGTGCTGCCCGCCACAGCTCTTGCCAGACCTGGCTACTAGCACTTCCCAGTACGGCTCCTGTCTGTCTTGGTGTTGCCCCTTTGGAGATGTTGGTATTCCCATATAAGCAGCCCAGGTATGAGGAATTGATGTGATCTAGCCATGGTCATGTTGAAGATTTTGGCCAAGGAAGATTTTAATCACAGGTAGAGAAGATCTACAAGTTTATGTCTTCACCACCCAAACATTCCTTTATAGCTTCTTTCCTTCTTATATTTCAGGAAATGATGTCCCACATCTATTTTACATTCCTCTTTAAGATGCCTTTATTTATGGGGCCCATGAGAAACAAGTGAGCAAAGATACCTCCTTGTTCTGAATGTTAATTTTTCATCTCTTTTGCCGTGTCAGACTGTGCTCTATTGCTTGCTAAGCCTGAGTAGATGCTCCAAATTCTGTCTCCCCCCAGCATTTCAGCACTTCATTACAACCATGTTCCATGCCATCAGAAAAGAGCCAGTAACTCCTCAGGGCAGGGCTGTGCACCTGGGCAGACTGGGAGGGTCTAGCATACTTTCCAGTACTGAAATAATTAGCTATTAAGTCATTAATTAATAGTTCACCTGGATTTCCACTGGCACATGAAACACTTTGCAATGGCTAGGATCAGTAAAGGAACCTCTCTTATATCTAAGTTTAGAGTAATAATGCTAGAAGAAGAAAAAACTTCAGAGGCAATCCCTCCTACATCCCTGAGAGATGCAGAGACTTCCCATCTGACAGACAGATGCTGTCTTTCCTTCAGAAATCTGGAGAAGGGTGCTTTGATACTGATGGTGGGAAATGTTCTTGGCTTGCTCTGGATGGATAAGAAGCCACTGCTATCTGGGAAAGTGACTTTGCCATGTCTGTCCTCCTGGCAGTAACTGGTATTGGAAGAAATCATGCACTAGAAAAAAAAATGCCACTCAGAAACTGCATAGGGAAGAATGGCAGAACCCAAAGAGGAAATATTTCTGCCTGGAGCTGAATCCACATCTTGTGCCACACCGGCAAAAAGGTTCTTTGGGGGATTGCTGGGTCAGCCTGCTGGCCTGGGACACACTTAGTGACAAAATGATAAACAGTGATTAAAGTAAACCAGGGGTTCTTTCCTCCTCATGGAGAAAGAAAAAGAATAAAACCCGTGATATAGTATTTTGTTTGAACCACCACCAACCCCAATTTCCCAGAATAGGGAAAAGGGGACAGCAAGTTTAATACACAACCAAGCTCGAAGTCTGCCTTCCACCCAAGTGGCGAAGTGCTCGCTTTGTGTGCAAAAGTCCCTGGTTTGATTATCTCCCACTAGCAATCAAAGACAAAAAGTTTGATGGAAAAATTCCAGCCAGTTCAAGTGTCAGTTCACAACCCCAAGTTTAGCTATCCTGGTAGAACAAATAAGCCCATCAGACACCCTGATCCTAAGATAATACTGCCATATACTGCCTCAGACAGACAGGTTGACTCGAAGTCCAGAGTTTAAAATGTGCTTGATTTCAGTGCAGTAAAAACAAAAAGGAGGCAAGAAACCTGAAGCACTACCACAGCCGTTCGCCCATAGTGCTGCTGCAATGAATATCATATTTGTGTGCCTGAATGTAACTGAACTCCTTGGGGTGGTATTTTATGTACCTGTAAAGCAGTGTCTACATGTGCCGCACTCTGTAAATAAATAATGCACAGTAATAATGGCTGATAAAATATGCTGGATGGTGGGTCAATTTAGCTGTTCAGCTGGATTGCTGCTGACAATTCAGGGATCTGATTTATGACTTTGAGGTCATTCTGGGAAGTATTATACCATAGTTTTGTCATCCTGCTGCCATGCTTTTCTGATTATTTGTGTATTTTTTCTGTTGAGCAAAGCAAGCACTATTCCATTATACTACGGACTTGAAGTCAGAAGAGAGCATCATGGTCTTCTCCTTTGTGCTCCTGCAATTTCTTGCTAAACTAGTGTTTTTCCGTTTGTGATCTGTGAGAAATGGTAGGTATAAAGGCTATTTCAGAAGGGTCTGTAAAGGTGACTAGGAACAATAAAGGGAATCTTTTTTTTCAGAGGTCTCCAAAACTGCTGGCTTAGGCAATATCTCAGAAAATATTGAGAGCTATTTTGAAGATGTCAAGGAGCAGGGCCCTGCTTGTGTTCATTGCCACCATCTGTTTGCACCTTGCTTTCCATTTGTATCCCTGTCTGCCTCTCCAGGCCTCTGTATTTCACTTTAGCTTTGTCTAATCAACAGGATAACACTTTGCTATGAGAGAGGTGCTGCTCCAGTGCGGCAGTTTGCAGTCTATGGCTCTGGGGAGCTTGGCAGGACAGTGATTACCCCTAAGGCTTTCATGTAAAAGACTGGGAAAAACACAGCAGCTGCCAATAGACCAGAATGTGCCAATGTGGGCACTATAAGGAAAGGGGCTACAAGTCAAGAAAGGTGGAAAGTATCTGTCTTTGATAAACAAGAGATCTGAGTTTCTGCAGAGACACACTGTGTGGCAGATTCAGCAGTTCTCACCTCATTTTTTTTCTGCACTCTTCATAGCTTAGCAAAATTCATTTAAAAGTCCAGGTACCACAACTGGGTGTATTACTTCAGCTACACCTCACTAGTGCTGCCTACAGAGGTAGTAGGACCTTGCTTCCTCCCACTGACCAGGTCCTCCTCTTGTACAGACAGATCACACAAGCTTTCCTAACCACAGCATCCCACCATAAACCCATGCCCTGTGGATAAGCACCAGGACATCATGAGTTTTCATGAAGATGCTGACTTGTGGTGGATAAGTAACAATAGCTTAATCTTAGATGTATATTGTCCAATGAGTCAATCTCAGAGCCACTCCAGTTTTAATTTTTCTGTCCTTATTCTTCTTCACTGTTGCATTAATCACTGTAATCTTGTCTGGCAGAAGAGGTCTAGATCTTAGAATAACCCCAGTCTGTCCCTCACAATTGCAGTTAATCCTGTAGTCTATGCGCCCACCAAAATGCTGCAGCAGTTCCTCCACTCAATACTCATGGCACTTGCCTTCTGCCATCAATATAAGACTCCAGATTAGGAGGAAAAGGTGAAAAGTCATATTTCTAATGTGTTAAAGAGAGCAGAAGAGAATCCAAGGGTCCATACTGTCCTAGAATCTTTCACTATCAAGAGGGAAATTAAGGGAAATTCCTTGAAGATTTTGGGAAGAATGCCATGAAGGACACTTAAAAGCCAAACAGTCCCTGTCATTGTGGCTCCCTTTCCTGTCCCCCTCATCTGATGGTTTATTTTATAGGATCATAGAATACTTTGGGTTGGAAGGGACCTTTAAAGATTATCTAGTGCAACTCTGTGACATCAGCAGGTTCACCTTCCACTAGATCAGGTTTCTCGAAGCCCTGTCCAACCTGATTTGAATGTGTCCAGGGACTGGGCATCCACCACCTTTTTGGTCAGCCTGTGCCAGTGTTTCATCATCCTCATTGTGAAAATATCTTCCTTATACCTAGTCTGAATCTCCCCTCCTTTAGTTTAAAGCCATTACCCCTTTTCCTATCACTACAGACCCTACTAAGAAGTCTGCCCCTATCTTTCTTACAAGCTGACTTTTAAGCAGTGAAAGGCTGCTATAAGGTCTCCTCAGAGCCTTCTTGCCTCCACAGGTTGTGAGCAAGACATGCTGACCTGGTATCTAGGATATTGTAATACCATTTCAATCACCAGCATTTCTGTTATATCTTCAGTGATTCAACTTTGTTAGGTACAGCTCTCCAAGAGATCTGAAGATGTAGCACTTACCTACCGAACAGTAAGCTTGGTACCCTCTGCTCAGGATAGTAGACATCTAATCAATACAGTCAATGGGCTGTAGGGAGTGATTCGCTGTGGCCTGAAGAAGTAATCTGCAACAGCTAAGATGAATCATGGCCTGCACATGTCTGTTTCTGCTCACTGACTATGAAGGGGACCTTGAGGGACTAACTAAGCTGAGAATATGTCTGCAGTTAGATGGGGTGAATATTGTTCTCATCAACTCTTACCAAGCTTAATTGTCTAACCCCACATTCATCCCTGTCCTGTCAGCTAGTCCTTTCCAGAAACTCCATCCTCAGACCTTGAAGGTTTCTATCCTCCACTCCCCTGCTTGAAAGGCTCCAAGAGTAAGCCAAAACTTCATTCCCAAGACAATTAGAAAAAGGCTTCTTATTTCCACTCATGTCTCACTTGTTTTGCTAGGCAAAGCAAACCCAACAACCTCAGTCTCCTGTCACCAGACACTGCAGCCAGCTTTCTGCCGCACCTGCTCCAGTATAAAGTTGCATAGTGACAATTCCCCATCAGCAGTGATGTTTGGAGATCCCTATCAAGGCAGGTGTTCAGCAAATGTTCTCTTTGTAGGGGGAGTACCCCACTCCACTAATTGCCAGCACAAGAGCTCTACAACATGGTGACACGAGGCTTTGCAGCTTAAGGCTCTGCGTGGGGTGAATATAATCTTCTCCTGCACCTGAAAGTCTGTTATAAAAATGTTATCAGCCACCTACACAGACTGGCTCGTAGGAACAGGCTGCAATGCAAAATAGTCCTGCTCACCAAATGAATGGGGGTAGGGGGGGATCTTGGGCTGCCTTTTCAGGGGTGTAGGTGAGCACTGGTTTCACAACAACCATGATAAACACCAGATAGGCCAGTGTTCCTGCAAACTGCCATATTAGCAGGTATGGAGGTGGGAACTGGAGATGGACAGCAGGCAGAGACGGTGTCTGCAAAGGAGATGGAAGTTTGATGTATTTGGTCTTGCTACTTATACCCTTTTTTAAATGAAGAAGGTACTTTTCACTGTATTTCTTTCTGGCATCACTCTGAGACTCAATTAGGCCAAAGTATGCCTTTATTCCATGAATTAGAGAGACACGTGCAAGTGTCAGGTCACAAATACTCTAAGCTGTGTCCTAGAAATTAGTTTGATCCTGTCTCTTGTCGGTTACTGTATTTAATCATTAGAAAGTATCATCATGCAAGACATTACCATAATGACAGACAGGCAGATACCTGCATCCTTAGCTAGAATGACTTTCCCCTACTCTGTTCCCAGACTACTGAGCTACATTTAAAACTTAGATCTGAGCCTCGCAGCTCAACTTTCCTGTTTGCTAACAGCTAAAGAGTTGAAAGACCTTGGTTTTGAGAAAGCAAGCATGATAACACACCTCCTTGGGCAAGAGGAGATTTGTAGTCTTTGGCATCTCATGGGCCACATTTATTTGATACTGATGGGAAAAAGCAGGTACTTTGTTCACATGCTGGACAACTGTGGTGTGGAGACAGATTGTCCCCAGCCAGCTTTCATTTGATTGCTCCTGCTGCACGATATCTTCTGCAGCCTGCAGACACAGGAGCTGGTTTATTGTTAGAAGGAGGATGGGTGCAAAGATAAGCTTTCTCAAAGGAATGTCCTCTCTGATCCCGCTCTTCCACCGGTGGCATGCTAATAAAATAAACTTGTCTGTACGCAGGCCATGTGTGCAGAGCCCAGCTCCCGGATGTGGAATTCCTGGTCCTCGCCAACTTTCCCCTAAAGCTTCGTTATTCCAATAAATCATAGAGCTGAGTTATGGGGCTCTGTTTGGTGGGGGCTGCTTTTAATTGCAGTTTTAGGAACTGTGGGAAAGCAGAATTAATGCCATATGTTTTTTAGGCCTTCAGACCAGTCGCGGGGTCTCACTTTCAGTTTTGGCAGGGATTCAAACATCACAGCGAATTTTCAGGTTCCTCTGTGTCAAGCCACAGCAAGAGGAGGAAAGGAGGGAGGAGAAATGGTGGCAAGGTGAAGGAGGGTGCTTCTGTGTGGTGCTGTGTTGCTGGGCTAGAGAGGCAGAGAGAAATGACAGAGTGCTTTCAGAGGTGAGAAAGAAGCACTCCAGGTAAAATCCACCTGTTTCCTGGCCCTCAGCACGGTCAAATGAGGATAAAACTTGTGAAAAAGGGGAACATATTGAGAAGGGGAATGGAGCATACTGTGCTGGGTTTTCTTCATGGACTGCTTCTTGCACCAGTTTGCCTTCCCGCAATGCTCTCAGGGCTGAGTGATGTGGTGCTTTCTCCACTCCTCTCCCTACAGCTGTCAGGCTATGCTTTGGGTATGTACTTATAAAGGATGAGCTTGGAGGAAGTTCAAGGTAGGGCTTACATGCCATAGGGCTGACTTCTGTGAGCACGGGTTAGCCCCTGAAACAATGGGACAAATGTTACAAGAGAGCCAGGCTCCCTCTAGACATTTGAAGCCTTCTGCTCCCAGCACTGTGACCTTGGAGACTGTCTCCAGGTTTCTCCAGCCTTGTTCCTTCTGGAGAGGAAGAACTGAGAACTCAAGGCTGTTCTAAGAAGACAGCTTTCATTCAAATACAAACCTCTGATGTGCTCTGCAAGTCAATGGGGGACCCTACCAAGTCCTGTCTGCTTTGTTAGCATCACAACTTTAGCAAGGCCATTCCTGGATGGTGATCTGTGTTAATCGGTAACCAGCCCAGGGCACATCTACTTTGTAAACAGTAGTGCTCAGGGTATGTAAAACACTGGCCCGAGAGAGGAGCAGCATAACATGGATCACAGATCCTGTTCTCTCTGTACCTACTGTGCCTGGGCACTGGTTCATATAGGCGTGGGGGTGTGACTAATCCCTCCCTGTTCAGAGAGGATGTAACCATCCCCACCACTTCAGGAGATCACCAGCCACCTGGCAACTCACCAGTCTCCATCCGATGAGGTCTGCAGACTCATTACACTCAGCCACAGGACGGCATTTGCAAATCCTCATGATGTACTTGCTGAGGCTGAAAAGGTGCCATTTTTTTGACTTTTCCAGTGTCAAACCAGGACTTGGCTGTCCCTGTTGCAGTGATGGAAGTGATGAAGCCCTCATCTCCTAAAAGACTGGTCCAGGCGTGCATCGAAGTTCCTTTCCCCTGCAATTTTTGCCCATGGTACACGTAGCAGTTGCTTCACCTAACACAGAAATAAGTCCACCTCTGAAAAAGAAGAGATGGCTTTTTGTAATGTTAAAGTGGGTCTAAGGAATTGTTTCTACCAGCTCTGAGTAGGTGTAAGTACCTTATGATTTCTAGGTCTTGCCAATTATTGGAAATCACTTTATTTTGCAGAAAAATAAACCCTACGTGTCTCAGAGCTGCTCAACATTATTTTTTTTAGAAAATCCATCTTAAAATGAATTCACAAGAACGCATAAATTTTCATGAAAAGCTTTCAGTTAAACATTTTAACAAATTGCATTTCCTCAATTTCACTTCAGCAACATTAAAATTCTTTGGTGACAGAGAGAGACGTTGTTTCAACTTGCTTTGATTAATTTCATATTGTATTGCAATATTAATTGAAGCATTTTCAATGTGTGTTATAATTTATTGTGCTGGGATTTATGTGACTTTGTTTTGTTTGGTTTTGACATTATCAAAGTGAGATGTTTCAATGGTGTCAGACTGAATGGCTTTTACATTCTTGTTCCATCAAACATTTAAAAATTTTATGGTTTAGTTCAGATTTGGAATGATAAATAGGAAGCAAATGCGGACATTTCCTGGAGGACAAAGATTCTTAATTCCATTCAGCCTCACCTCTGTGTTTAGAAGGAAAACATGTTTTGTGGACCTTAAATCTGCAACTTTGGAGTGCTGGTCTGTCTCCCAGCATCACCACTGCTCTGGGCAAGTCACTTAGAACTTGACTACATGATGAAAGGGACTGGAACACTATGATCACCCACAGTAAGTGCATTTACTCTATATAAAGGCTGAATTAATCTCTACAGAAGTTCTCCAACCCAGGCCAATCACCCTAAACCAGGGTTTCATTTCACCCTAAGTGCAATCTCAACTAAGATCAGATGAACTTTCCTTTATGCTGACTGTAAAAGGAATCCAGCGCGAGCCCTGCAGATGAAGACATCCAACAACCCCACTTCTAGTACCTGGTGCAATGAAATTTGTCCCACCCTCAGAGCGTCTTACATCCATGCACACAGGCTATAGCTACATTGCTGCACCCAATGCCTCTATCCTCCATGACAGCCTCTGTGGGGTGAAAAGGGCCACAGCCTAGATTACTATCCCAGCCTTCAAGCAACCAGGACTTAAAGTGAAGGACCACATCCATAGTTTGGTCTGGAAATGGTCTCAAGCTCTACTAGTCGCATGGAATTTCAAATTCACACCAAAAGTTCATTTGCTAGACACATCCCTACATAAAAACCCCCTTAACCTACCCATCCAATTTTTCACCTGTAAAATTATCATTATGCCAGTGATTCTTGTCTCATCTTGGTCCACCTAGATATACCAGGAGCATCTCTTTCTGTGTGTACATTCAGGGATAAGTACAAGAGATTTTTAATGGTATTCAGACATCATTATCCAGAATAGTTGTCCTTTGGGTTTCCTGCATCACCAAAACATTTTCTTTCTGTATGATAGCACCATTTAAGGACTTACAAACATTGCCCTAGCAAAACATTACTTTTTCCCTACCAGTATGCCCAAACACACTGTGCTTCCAGTCTGTAGATCTACACTGACAGCAACAAGCTACTCAATCTTTTAGGACAATACTGGACACAACTCATGAAAACCTCTTCCCATTAACACCTAGGACAACACTTTCATCCATCTTGCTGGGAACAAGGTCCTTGCCAGCTGATAAACAAACCCTTATTGTGTCTACTGAAGGTATCCTATTGCTCATTTACCAGGCTGGGAAGCTATGCATGAGGGGTTAGGGTAAGAAGGGGCAACCAGGTCTACAGTTGATGGTTTCTCATCCTAACCGCCTTGTCTGCGTGACAGCCTCAGCTGCCTCCCTGGAGACAGCAGAGGGAGGGGAAATGAGGAAGAGCTGTCAAAGACGGACAACATAGGAGTTTCAGTTGTGTGTTTCAGTTCACCTCACTGCTTCATTTTTGCAGTGCCTTTGTCTTATTTTCCTCACATGCAAGTTTTCTGAAGCACCTTCTCACTTCTGGAGACCCTCAGGAAGTTTGCAGACTTGAAAGCCAACTCCTTCCTCCTGTCCACATCCAGGATGGGTTTACAAATCACTTTACAGGGACAATAAGTCTGTTGGGCTATTTGAGCTCCCTTTTCTAGTTGCCCACCTTGCTATAAATTTGTCAATCCAAGGAATATCTGGGAGCTGAACCTCAGATCTTCTCTGCACCTTTTGACTTGGGTTTGAAGGCTGTACAATTCTTTGCACCTTTTTTTTCTGGCTTCTTGGGCTTGTTAAGTAACAAAACAAAAGATAAAAGCTCAAATAGAGGTGCGGCTGCTCGGCACCAACCCAACTCTTTAACACCAAAGGGAGAGGGGCAGCGTGCGGGTTCTCTCTTCTGACTCAACGAAAGAAAAGCATCAGAAGGGGCTGATTTTGCAATTGGCATGAAAAGCTGTTGGACAGCTTGTGCTCCTTGTCTTTCAAGGCAATGTGGGCAGCTACCTGCTTTCACTGCCTTATTGCTTTGGAAAACAGCTCTGAAATGGGAGGTGTTTTCTGCTGCTTGCGGTAAGATCTGCTCCATTTCTGGGATTTCTCCTCTTCCTAGGGCTCCTTTCATAGGTGCTACTACAAGACATTGGAGCTGCTGTTCTGGGCCACACCAGAAGCAGAAAAGAGAATTAAATGGCATTTCCCAACAACCTGACCACTATCAGACTCCCTCCCTTCTACCTGCTGGGTGCCTGATGAGGCTTGAGCTGCATCAGTAACTCAGCAGACGTTTACCTTCCCTGTGCAAGAGGTACAAATGGATTTCATGGAGAAATTGGAGTATGAACATGCTTGTACCCACTGGTGTTTGCTGAATTGGGCCTACAACCCTTGACAGCTCAGTCCTACAGGTAGAAAGAAACAGGAAAGTCAAGCAGAGCCTATAGACCAGCAAGGCTTGTGGTTGCATGAGACACAGCCCATTTAGACAGGTTTTCAGCCTCTTTTTAAACCAAGCCCAAATGCTGAGTGTGTATAGTACAAGAGCATAGCAAAAGGCATTTTGGGACTGATCAGACCTGCAGCGTCATGATGTAAAACACAACAAAATGCAGATTTCATCCTCCCTTGTTACTAATAGTAACTTGTTACTAATAGCAGAAATAGTGCTCTGAATAGAATCCCAAAGGAGATGGGACAGGACTGACTCCTCTTTGGGCAAAATTCCCACAGCAGCCAGTGCAGCCAGGAAAGAAAATGTGAAATCTGTCACCAGATTACCCCCAAACACAATCCCTGATGTTTAGTACATGTGTTTGAATCTGAGTGCTTTCCCCACACTCCAGCCCCACCAAAAATACTCTATGAACAGCCTAAGGGATGTTGTCTTTAAGTGCCTTAAGTAGCCATGGAAGATCTTATATGGAAAACTCACAAAGAATTTAGCTCCTGTTTCTGAAGGATGAGCCATGTTAAACATTGCTCCAGAACCAACCCACCAGTTTAAGACCAGATCTGCGTGCAAACACTCATTTTGAAATAAAAACGATGGAGTTTTATCAGAGTCTGACTTTCACCAAGAGGACAAAACTCAGGTTTTCAGACCAAAGTGCAACACTTGCACTGATGAGACAAACAGTGCGAAAAACAACCGCGTTTATTTTGGTGCAAAATTTACATACAGAAAGGTCTCCAGAGCATTTACTGTACAACTTAGAGCAAAAAGCTTAAGTTTGGACTTCCATTTCCTCTTCTTTAAAGTAAGGGTGATGCTATTTATGCATTTTTCTGTTTAAACAACACTTAGCAGGTGCACCAAGCTCATACACACTGCAGTCCTGAGCTTTACTTGACAGGCATCAATTGGAAGGGAACCAATGTCTTTGGAGGGGACATCAAACTCACCCTCACTTTGCATGGCTGTGTATAGACACAGTAGCTTGTCATTTATACTATACTAATAGACTATGGAAAAAAAACAGCAGCTACCTAGACTGCCTTATTTTCAACATCTATCTTTGGACAAAATGAATCAGGGCCTTATTAATACACACTGCTCACCCTCATATTTAACATCTGTGGGATTTCTACATGATTAAAATCCTGACATTGATCCATTAGCTGTGAATCTCAGTGTACCACTAGCAATGCCTTTTAGACCTCTAGAGTCCCAGCCATAGCAGTGGTTTACTGGGGGGTATGCCATCTCTGTGGCATAAACTAAATTATTAATGGTGACTGTGGAATTAAAGGAGGATAGACAGTGGCTGCTTTTTGCCTCCCCGTTGCTGTGAGGAGAGAGGTGATTTCAGAGTGGAAAACTAAAATAGCATAGCACAGGCTAAGAGGAAACCACCTTCCCTGGCTATCAGGAAACGAAAACCAAACAAGAGTTAACTGGGCAGAGGCAGCACTGACTGTAAATGGGAGGTTTGGGCTTTATTTTATTGTTGTCATTAATTTCCTTCCTTTTATGTTCAGTAGATGAGCAGAGTTATTCAACTTAGATGCAGCTGTGTCCAACTGAGGTACACCATGAGAAACACCAAGAGTAATAGAAAAGAGCAGCTGAAGGTGCATGGGTGATTTCTGGTACTAACATCACCAAGGGCCTGTGCCATTTTTGCCCTTTGGAGCAAACTGGCATCCAATTTGCCAGCTCCTCAGATCTTTGCTGGACAATCCATGTCAGAAGGAAGGATGAGCCACTCTCACTTTATGGGACATGAAATGCCAGTGATATGTCAGCTTATCTTCTTTACTCGTGCTTGTATTGCAGAAATAAGTAAGAGAGCCTTGGTTTGAGCTGTTGTCAGTAGGTTCCAGAGCTAATGAATTGGAGCAGATCATGCCCCTTGCTGCAGGTCTCTGCTCAGAAGGTGGCTGTGTACCCATTCTCACTTTTGCATTTTGGAGGGTAGGTTGTTTCAGGGAACAGCCAGAGCCCTGCAGAAACAGGGGGGTGGGGATGGCAAAGCCTGGGTGACTCTGTCTGACCCACTCCCTTTCTTAACACATTTCCTTTCCTCCTCCTATTTGTCTGTCTTAGCTAAATAGATTATTAAAACATGTGTTCCTTGTGCAGCTTCAGAGTTGCTGAGGACCTGACCTCAGCCAGGGGCTCCAGACACAAACATGTGGTCAGAAGGAAGGGACGAGCTCCCCACACCCACCTCCACCCCAATCCCTCCTCTGCTCCCTGGGACCTCATTTATCTTAACGCCAGCTGAGTTTCCCAGGGAAACCCAGCACAAGGTGTCCACCAGGCATTCATTCCTTTGTGCAGTTGAGCTGAATGTATTGCTGCTGGACCATCTCTGCAGAAACCCCAGTGAATTTATCAGGGCCCATCACTCCTATTTTGAGGTTGCTCCTCCAGGGCAGCGGGACATCTTTGCCGTGGTGTTGGCTTGAAGAGAGGCTGGAGGCTCAGTGGGAACCAAAACGTTTCAGACTCCTGGCATGATCAAAAGTCAACGCCTCATTGCTACACGGCTTCCCTCCCACCCAGGTTTCTGCACAGCCAGCCAGAGGCTTTATTTATGGGCTGGGATATTCAGCAGTGAAATGGCTAGAGCTCTTGGCATCAGGGGTCATAATTACCCTTCCAAGTTAACACCCATTGAGATGAATGGGAGCACACCCTTTTCTGAGGATGTTATTGTTGCAGTCTGCCTGGCTGCAGACTCAAAGGCAAGAGTTTACCTTGGTTTGCAACCAGAAAGGCTAGAAAAAGCCTCTATCCCTTTCTCCCATTTTGTTAATGAAAAGGGAAGTTTTCTTTTGCAGATTTGTGGGGTGGGGAACATGAGGGAATGGTGAAGCAATGTAGTTTGGATGGGATGGTGCTGAGCACCTATGAAGTCTCCCAGCTTTGGAGAGCAGGCAAGCACTGAAGTCCTCTGGAAACAGCTCCTTGATTCAGCCCGGTTCCTGCCAGCAGCTGGGGAAAGCTGTTGTGTTATCTTTTCCTCATATCTGAGAAAAAGCTGAAGCTAATAAGCAGCTGGAGCTGCTAAACCCCCCAAACTGCTGCGGTTTCCCACAGTTGGCTGCTGCAGGCACACACTGAGGTACAGCCACTGTGCTGGCAGCAGCACTGCGGCCATGTCCATTTGAGAGATGGAGTTTGGCTATGGTGGGGCTGCAGCATGGTTTGGACACCCCTTCAAGGGATCACACTCCCTGCCTTTCCCCCAGAATAACTCTGGAAGGTGCAAACCATGTGCAAAGAGCTGAGCCCTGACATGGACAAGGCACCTTCAGCCCATGGATGATTCAGCTGCCAGC
>JBCJKH010060562.1:0-36440 GCA_039877255.1 Loriculus beryllinus | reverse complement strand
AGGGAAGGGAAGGGAAGGGAAGGGAAGGGAAGGGAAGGGAAGGGAAGGGAAGGGAAGGGAAGGGAAGGGAAGGGGAAGGAAGGAGGAAGGAAAGAGAAAGGAAAGGAAAGGAAAGGGGAAGGAAGGAGAAAAGAAAGAGAGGAAAAGGAAAATAATATGACAGTAGTTCAAGCATTCAGGAAAACATTATAGTTCTACTTTAGACCAGGAATGCAGTTTTATACTGTAACTGTAAAGGAACCAAAGAAAAGATAATCACTTTAGTAAGCCACTAGGTATACAAGATTAAGATCTTCTAAAAGTGAGGAAATGTTACTTTTCATGTTATTTAGGTTTTCTCTTCATGGTCAATACAATTTGCAACATTCCCCTTTAAATAAAGAAATGTCAGAGAGAGCATCAGACTGATCTGGAGTGCAACAGATGTTGTTGCTATAAGCCTAGAAACCCCTTCCCTTGAGGGAACTGGATGGGCATCCCTGTACCTTCAGGATGGGATACCCAAAAAGAGCAGAAAGTGCTGAGGCCAACTACCAGCAGTTGCTTGCCAGAATATTTAGGTCTGCCACAGTTTCTTTCTTACAGCTTGCTATATAATTAATAGGCCAAAGTTGTTAAATGATAAAAATCTGCAGCTATTTGGAATCATTGGCATTAACTAAACTGGCCTTTAGTTTCCAGTAAATTCCTGTATCTGTTTGTTTCACAAGCTTTTCTACAACCTGTAGCTTTGCCTATTAGGCTGGTAGACTACTTGCAGCTCACAAAGAGAAGCTTTGAATCAGGAAAAGTTTCAGGTGGAATAAAGTCTCCCTGGACCACAACACAGTCTTTCTGGGCTGTTAAAACTAAAACACAGTCCCAGGAATAAAAGCAGTGCCACAGGCAGGCAACAGGAAGGAGAGAAGCCCAAGGTCAAGCTTAGAGAGAACTACAGCCCACAAGCAAAGGAAAAGATATTTTATAAATTTTAATGGAAGATCTTGAGCCTTATTTATAAAAGCAATTGTATGTTAAAAGGAAATTAAAAACATAGATTCCCAAGAGGTAAAATAAACACACCACATTTACTGCCAACAGGAAAAGAAATTTTTGAAACAAGACCTCCACAGAACATGGTGCCTACAGTGCCACTCGATGGCTTGTTCTGGGAGTGCATTCTGAGAGAGCCAGACCCATGAGATGTCAACCAGCCTTTGGGGCTTCTGCTACAGCACATCTGGAAGCTGATAACTGGTGCAGAAGGGAGGAAAAACCTGCACAAGCACCTTGCATTAGGGGATCTTTTCAGCTTCAGAGGTCTTTATTTTACAATGTCAAAATGTGCTTTGGGTTTGGGTTGTTTTTTGGTTTTTTTGGGGGGGGGGTGATTTTTTTTTTTTTGCGGTTTGTGATTTTGTTAGGTTTTTTAAACATAATCTTCTATGTAAGAAACTGAGAAACAGAGAAGGCAATCACAAAGAACTGGAATGACCCTGTAAAGAGTTCAAAGGTATTTATACCCTTATTTCCACAAAAAAAGCACCTCATACCACATGAACTATCCAAGCAGTAGTCACAGAAGTCCTTGTGAACCACCTGTTGGAAGAGGAGCAGGAAAAACACCACAGCTTTTCACAGAAAAGTTACTGGGAGACATGGAACCGCAGGATCCATTCTTGAGCATTGTATAGTTCTGTACTTGTGGCACAGATCATCCCCTTTCAACTCAACAGCTGTCAAAATAAGTTATTGTAATGGAAGTCCAGCTCACTCCCCAGTGCTCATCCTATTCCTGGAAATGGGTTGAACCACTTTATCTCATAATAATGGTATCACCCCACCAACCTTGCCCAGAAGGAGCAACAGATTTGTAAAAGCACAGACTGAATTTTATAATTTCAAATGAGTTACCTATAGTATTTGATCACATATGGCCTATCAAGTAAAAGCCAATGAATAAGCTCAGCGGTACTATAGCAAGTCTCACACTTAGTTGTGAGCTTAAATCCCTGCACCCCACATTGCCAAAAAGCTGACTTCTCAGCAGGAGGATGTAACAAGCTACACAGCAGCATGACAATAGAGTAACCCTCGATGAAAGGAGGCTCAGAACTGTTGAATGACATGCCAAGTGTCCTTACTCCGATGCTATAGGTTAATTATCTGCATCCCATGAAAGTCTAAGGATGAAACATAATTGGAATTCAGATATCTGCATTTAATAAGACGATTAGTTACAGCTGTATTTTGGGACAACTGTAATTAGAGTTACAGCTAATGAGCTTGGAAGATGACAAGCAAAAATCTATCAATCACACATTAAACATGAGCATAAACAATGATGAAAATGCTTCTCTTGTTAGTTTCAAATGTACTTTTAATTTAAGTATGCTAATTAATGTCTCATGGGTATCAGTGTCAGTGCAGTTATGGAAACCTGTAGTTGAACAAGCAGCATTTTATCTATTGGAATGAATGCTTGATCTTACTATAATTAATTTCTACCTATTTAGAACAAATGGAAGGAACTGTGAATTCTGAACATACACAGTCTCCAAGGATATCTATGTGGTGACAAGCCTAGCATCTCAGAACTCACTTACTGTAGCAGGTGTTCCAGTTCACTCACTGTACAGCTCCAAACCACTTCTACCACAACAGGAATTCACAACAATATCTACCATTACCACAGACACATAAATCCTTTCAGAAGTATCTTTTCCAACCTGTTGGCACCAGGAAGAAGGATGTGAGGCTACTACACCTCAGAAGTTGGTTAGCACCCTGAAAGCAGAGGTAGTAGAAGGGAAGACATCCTCATCCTCAGCATGTCACCATCTGCTATCAATGTAACCCTTTTCATTGGGGATCCTGGGAAACATACTTGGGCACTAATGGAGGCAGCTGGAAAGACTGCACTTCCCTTACGATAACCCTTTGCTGGAGGCAGTGAACTTCCAGGGGCTCACGGAAGAACAGAACCCATTTATTTAAGGATGAAGCCAAATTAGCACAGTACATCAGGAACCTGCTTTTCTTTGCAACAAGAAAAGTTTAATGAGTTGTCAACAATAAGTGATATTTTTGACACATTTTTTGATAAATATACACTCAAAGTTACATAGGCAGTATTTTGATCTAAACAGTAGCCATTTTAGTTTGCTGTAAGTCATTAGAAATCAATTTATTTTCAATTAAACAGAAATCCACAGATATTTGAAAATACTAATCTAAGTCAATTTAAAACAAATTAATTCAACTGCTGCAATTTTTTTTTTTTTTTTTTTTAGGAGGATACAATTAAAATATGGAATCTGAGACCTTCTACTCATTAATAAAAAAGATGTGGTAAGAGAAAGGAGCAACTGGAAATGGAAAGTGAATGACTGTTAATGTTCAAATTACCCACTGAACCACTGTAAATAATGCTGAAGATGCTATCATTGAGTAATGATAAACAAAATTGTTATTTTGCAAGAACTCCCCCCAACTGTTGGCTATGTGGGATGGGTATTTTTGCTGTTGTTTCAGGTATTTCTGTACAATAACACATGACTCTGGCCCTTGCAAAGAAATCTCTATTTTCACAACCGAGGAAGCCAGATTTTTTAAATAATAAGGCACTAACATCAAACATTTATCATTTGAAATAAGGAGCATCATATAATGACATAAACACTGTGAATCCTATTTCAATGTAATGAGTCTCTGTACAACATCACCTACAAGTACAAATCAGTACACTAGCTGGTACAGCTTTCTACATCAGATAAAGTTCCTGTTTCAAAAGAAAAATTCTGCCCTAGTTTTTCAAGGAATTAATACTATTACAGTAAGGGCAGAAGAGGAAGTAATAACAGTAAGTATTCAAAATCAACTGCTTGGTATCAACCATGATGGAAAATAAAGTTCACACAAAATCACTTCCTGAGCTGCTGATCATTTTTTTCTCTTTCTACCTTCTTTCACCAGCTGATCTAGTTCCACCCAGAAGACCTAGACCATGTCCTGGATCACATAAATGTACCAGGCGCCGCCTGAGGCAGAGCTTACATTTCAGTAGGTGACAGAACAGGGTACTTCATAAGGTCAAAGTGGACATAGCCTCACCTGTGTCAGCTATTCTTTGGCACTTAATTATGGCCAACAGCTCAAGCTAGCTATGAGCAATCCCCTTTAGTAGTACAATAAAACTAATTCTAGTGTGATATTCTTTAGGACTGCCAATCAAAAAAAACCAGCCCTAGACTATTTATTTTCTTAAACCTTAGAATCAGCAAGCTGTCAGTGCTTTCTTCAGCAGTAGTAATTCAAGGTACAATTATGAGTTTAAGACTATAAAGTCTGCAATTGGCAATCCAAGTAGGTTTCAAAAAGACATACCCTTAACTATAAGCACACACATGCAAGTACAGGAATGTTTCATAGTTCTTCTACAGCTTTCACTTTTAATGCCAACATTTTTAGTCTCATTTGGATTCAAATAAATCTGTTATTTATAATTAAGTTGTTTATATTTATAAGGTGACAAAAGATGCATTTCGTAAGAGAAGTCTAGTGTCCCATCTAAATTATTTAATCATACAACTCATTTGGTAGAGCTAATTCATTGACTGGCTACTAGGAAGGGATTTTATTCCATCACTTTAGTCTTGAGAGACACAGACTTAAAAGTTTTAAGTAGGCCAGCTGATGGATGATATTTGTGTGGCCATGTAAGTTCAAATGTACTTCAAATTGTGCAATGAAAACAGCTCATGCTGCCATGAAACTTGTTATAATATTGGGTTTACGTTGCCTTTTAAATATGCTCTTAAATATCTTACAGCCTTGACATTCCCCATTACGACTCTGCTCACAGACAGAATAAGGTTTAGTTAAGTGACATATCATGTCTGATTACAGGAAGAATGATGTGCAAAGCTGGTATATGCAGCTAGGTTAAATAAAAACCACCGATTACTAAGCTTCTTACATTCAGATCTGAGAATTAAATCTCCCATAAGAAAATGCTGGATGTCATATAGATTGCAGCAGAATTTATATTCTTTTAAAACTGATTTCTTAAGTGACAGATATAGGAAAAACAAAACTAATCGTATATCACTGACAGGAAAATAAATGTTGACTTATTAGCTGCTGTGTCACAGGGAATAAAAATCCTACAAATAAATGATACAAGCTGAAACACACCTTTTATTGGCTGCTTGTGCAGACTAAAGGCTTAGATCTTTTTAAATCTACATAAATAAAGACTAAATGAGTTTGAATGCATTCTACTTAAAGGATTCATGTTAACATTCTGACTTTTGATCTTTACGCTATTAAGCTAAAGAAGGTATTTCTAAAATCTCTAATTGAACAAAACTAAGGTATTGGGAGCAAATACCATTCCTTGATCCTACAACCAGGCTGGGGAGGGTGGGGTTTTTTTATTTGTTTGGGTTTTTTTACTGTTTTGCTTGTTGGTTAGTTTGGGTTTTTTGTTTGGTTTTGGTTTGGGTTTTTTATTGATTAACTAAAATGAAAGAGTTTAAATTTTCAGGCACAGATGACAAAAGGTGCTGAACATTAAGTTCATGGCTGAACTTCAGAGGTCTCCAAGTAAATTTCTCAGATGTGTTTAATTCTTCCCTGTGGCTGTCTTACTAGAATTTGGAAAAGCCTTTTCTGCTATAATCTTGGTTCTTTGGCAATACAACCTCAATAGCCCTTTAGCACAAACTTCAAGCTTTTCCCTGAACAGAGTGCAGAAGTATCAACTGATCAAGTAAAATCTACAGGGAAAAAACCCCTCATGAAATCCATACAAATGATCACATCCCCCCAACCCCAACAATAACCCGAACCAGACACATCCATATAGCAGAGAAGAAAAATGTCTGGTTTAAATTATGTCTTAAAACACGCTGTACCTAAGAACTTAACATGCATAAGATATGTTAGAACTGCATGTATGCATATTCCATTAAAAGACCTGCTCACCTCTCCCACAACTTCAATGATGTCACCAACTTTTAATTCCAGTTCATCTTCATTTTGAGGCAGGTAACTGAAAGCCACCTGACATCTTCTTCTTCTGTTTCTCTCTCCTGGTGGAAAATAAAGAATACAGGGAAACTAAAATGAAAACAAAATTCCATGCCAAACACAACCCAGGAGAAACAATTAAAGATTATTCTTTGAGCATTGTTAAAATAACTGGAATATTTGCAATGCTTAGTATATCTGATTAGAATTAATTTACAAACAGAGCATGGAGAAAAGATTTATGGTGCATATTATTTCTTGCAATTATTTTTATAATTCAGTGAAATTAAAAAATGACAATAAATTGTGGGGATTTTTTCCTTTCTGTAATATTACCCATGAGCCAAAATTTAACTAATAGATTGTGCTTCCTAGGGACAGGATGGGGAAACTTTACCCAGAGGATCTTTCCAAATGTATCTGCTACAAGTTCTCTTCCATGCTAATGCTCCATATACATGGTATAGGCAAATCCTGACAATAAAGGGATGGGAAAGGGATCCAAAAGGGATCCAAAACCTTGTGGATTTTGCTCATATGGAAATAACTCTCAACTTCATCCTGTATCTTTTTCTTTATAATCCATTCACAGGTGTACAAATAACACCTTTTTTTTAATATATATTCTTTTACATATACATACACACATACAGTTATATATAGATGTATATGAATAAACACATATTTGTAAGGTGCATATTTATGCACTAATATCAGATTAAAGAAAACCCATCGCAAAGGACCCCTAATGCTAGGGGTGAGTGTGGTTAAGACAGACGAATTTTGATAATCAACCAGGTACTGGAAATTATGTTACCAGCCATCTTTTTTTTTTAGTTTGTCCAGGATGGAGATGACATTGGATGCATGATTGGAGAGAGGCTTGAATTCATAGCTTTGCATAAGAGTAAACCCTCTTGACCCTTCTGACATCACAGTTTTAAGACAGGTAAATGAAAAGATTCAGTTCCAGAACTGTTTGCCACATCTGCTGGCTTACTTATATATGATGTGTAGCAGAGCGGATGAGAGAATTTCCCTAAATTAAGCTGCCAAGGCTTGCTGCTCAGCCTCTCTTAGCTGAAGGACAGCTTGCTGACATGAATCATTACCATGTAGGAATATGTTGGAGGAGAAAGTAGAAAAATAGAAATCATTCAAAACACAGGATTCACTGATTACTCCCCCTTCTCTAGAAGATGTGCGATGTATAGACCATACTGTTCCATATATTTACAAACAGGTATCCCCACAAACATACACACACACTTTACACAAATAACTCTACTTTCTCTTATGCTATTTCTCTTAACTGCTAAACATGCTCAATACACACCCAAATCAGTTGTATAAACACTGTCCATGAATGGCCTTAATCTGACATTAAATCACAGAAATGTGTTTTATGGTCAGTCTGTTGCTTCCCCTGCAACGTTTCTTGATAATACTTCTCAAGGATGAACAGGAATAAAAAATTACAGAACTTCCTTTTATCTATTCTATTAATTGAAACTAGAGAAAGGAGAAGCCATTGAATTTGGCTTTCTGACAGTATTTTTCACATCCACTGCAATCCTGAATAAGTGGCAGCTTACTGAATCCTAAAATTCGTACCTTAATGCTATATAACCAAACTCGCTCAAATTGGCTCTTTTCTCCCACCTACAAATGACTCTTCATTGTTCACCATCTAAAATAAAATGGTCCTAAACTGACAACTTTATACAGCTGCATTCAAAATAACTTAAATATAACAAATACCTTCCCTATTGGGTGCTTCTTTCATTGTGCAAAAGAGGCTGGCTATTTTACCTAAAGATAACATCCCCACTATGATTTCTAACATCAAGTAGCAACCTATGTGCTGATGCTGCTGATGTGACAGATGTCAGTTGCCACCCCATTTAATAATCAATATTGTGTGACTCTTGGAGAATATTTTTGAGATTGCTAAAAGAATAAGTAAATACAATTCTGAATGTTAGTAATAGAACTATATGAATCCTTCCCCCTCCCACCGCAGAAAGTTTATTACTATACAGAAAATTTAGTGAAAGTCTGCATTTATCTCCATTAGTCTCATGGCTGTCTCACCGATATCCCTCTCCTCCTGATTCTTACAAATGTAAACAACAGGCTTTGCTAATCCAACTCCCTTTTGGTGTTTATCCTAGGATTCACCTATCTAATTGTAGGAGTCCCTGAATCAGATGTCTAAATTTGAGCCTATCACTCAGGAGTGAAGAGAATCTAATACATTCTGAGGGTATTTAGTGTCACTGTAAAATAGACAACTAACATACATCAGATGAACGACTGGAGGTGCCTTTTTCTACTGGTGGGGCTAGATCGGACCTCAGCATCTTAAGTTTAAAAGGTCTAAAGTTAGGTCAAATGGGAAAAGGAATGAACATATATTCAGAAACTATAAATAAACAAATAAATCTTTGAGGGTATAAATCTGATTTGTTCCAAAGTGATGTCTGATCAGACTCTAAAAATGGTGTGGTTGCCTGTGACAGCAGGAGACCCTAGAAGAGCTTCCTCCAGCTGTACACATGCAAGAGAGCATGATTTCCAGACACTTAAACACCTTTCTGGCATTAGCAATGAAAAAAAAAAGGAAGAGGTAATGACAACGCACTGGCATACTATACTTCCTTTGTAAGGGTCACCAAAAGCTGAGGCAACATTACACAGGAGGTCACACTAGTACTTACATGCTGCTGTCAGACCCAGAAAAGGTCACAAACTGACAACCCAGGATTAGATGAAAAGTGCAGCAGCAGCAGAATAGATAGGAAGCAAAATTTTCAAAATGAACTGGAATGTTCCAAGCCAAACTATTTTTTTTTTTAACTTAAAACCTCCCTCATGAAACAGATATTTATACAAATGAGTGTCTGAATGGATTATATGGTGGTTTTTATAGAGCCTACTTTTCACTGATGCCAATGTCCTTACAGCCTGCCCTGTCAGTGAAAACCACATTGTTAACTTCACTAACAAAATGTCCATCAACTTTACATACTAATCCACATATTTTTTTTCCTCATCACAAGATAACAGTACAGCAATCCACTTCATAATAAAAGTATTCTATAGAGTCAAAAAACTATATTCAATAAAAAGTTTGGAGACAGACTCATGGAGCAAATGTCTGTTTCTCTTCCTTCTGACAATATATACATCTAAATGGCTGACAACCTCTTCAAAACTAGGCCTCATAGTTTTGTACTTGGATCTGGCTTATATCATGCATATCATTTATATCTGCATCAATATCACTGTGGTAAAGACATTTCTCCCACATCTAAAAAAATTTCAAATGCACTAAAGTACATAGCTCCTGCAGACCCATGGACTCCCCTCTAGTGCAGACTTGCTGAGCAGGCTCAGGTGAGCCGTGGAAAGAAACTGAGATACACTGAGCACCATTCAAGTAGATGCAAAGCAACTGAACTCAGTAAAACCATACAGCAAAGAAGCCTCTTTCAGGTAAGTGCCTTAGGAGGAAAATGACACATTGGAGGAAAAGTTTCCTGTCTTCTTTTTGCAGACTTTCCCGCAAGCTGCATCATCTGCCTTCAGTCTCAGTTGCACTTCCCATCCTTTCAGCTCTCAAAGCTGTATCTGTAGCTGAGGAAGAACTGGTTCAGTGTACAGTGTCTCTTGGTTAGACAAGCTGGGCTGTGATATGACTCAGCTAGAAACCAGTTCTAAATTCGATGTGCCAAACGACAAAAGGCAACTACTGTTCAACTAAGAGATGAAGTATATGCTTTTAGGTTGAATGCTACTGATTTTAAAGGTACTGATGGAGTTCTGGTACAGCTGCTTTGGACTGCCAGCCTAGATGGTTATTGCACCATCTTTTATTATAAATCATTGAATTGTGTGTATTAAAATGCAAAAGCTTGAGCGACAAGCTTACTTCTGAGAAAAATTCTTAAAGCCACTACTCTCCATAAATGCTTTTGAGAAACAGAAGTCACCTAATTAAGAGCAAAGAGACAGCATTAAAATTTGATCTTTTTTTAAATTGCTTTTTTTAAAGTATAATAAAGATAGTGTTTAGACTTCAGATAAAGTCTTAGTCGTACTCAATTCTAATGTAGATTCTGTCACTACCTTCTACAACACAAGGACTCCACCATCTTATATCCACCCACGAGGAGAAATACAATTCTGAGTTTAAAAAGCACCAGAAGTGTCAACTTCCAATTTCCTTCTTTTCCTGGGGGATTTTGGAAATATTTCTCTGACTTGGGATACGACATGCCAATTCCAACTGTCTCATCACAGACATGCTGTTGAAAGGGGGAATGCTTTCAGATGGGTGACAAAAAAAACCAAACAACCAAACCAGTGGAAGTCTGTTTGTTCCCTGCCTGGCAGAAAACAGAAGTAAGCTGGGCGTAAAGCTTTTTGGGGGGGAGGGGGGAGGGGGGGGAGAGAGGCAGAAGGAAGGGGGAACACAACACACACACTGTTTGGTTTGGGTTTTTTGTGGTAGTTTGGGGTTTTAGGTTTTGTTGGGGTTGTTTGTTGTTTTTTGTTTTCTTTTGTTTTTAAATCTGAGACATTAAAATACCAGAGAAGAGAAGGAAACTGCAAGGAGGATTGAGGGGAGACAGAATATCTGAGGTGCTTCCAATACACTACCAAACTGGTTATATAAAGCTGCTGCATTTTCTCACAAGCAGATGAACTGGGAAGTGTCCTGATTTGACATGTGCAGCTGAATCACGGAGATTGCAGGACTCCATTAAGCACAACTAAGCTGAAATGCAATATACCATTGCTGCTAGCAATATATTACTCCAAGTCTGTTAATGTTCTAGTGTTACCAAGGAGTAGGTTTTCTGTTGCTAGAATCCACAGAAACACTTCCAGGTATTAGCCATCTGGCTGCTGCTTTGAATTTTATGACCAAGGTTTGCCTGTGAGGAACCTGAAAGCCTGGAAGATACATTTTTGTTACACGCTCACATCATAACATATGCACCATTAGAATGTCAGAAAACCTCATATTGTTCAATGAATTCACTCTTTTCTTAAAAACATGCAGCAATATTCAGGCCTTTTAGCATGTATGAGTCTTTTGCATAACAGGAGTAATTACTGGAAGCAGCTTACAGCAACAATGTAGTACAGTGGTCATATGCTTTTAGAAGAAAGCCATTAACTAAGAAGTGGAGCTCTTCTGTATGCTGCAGCAGGAGCCAGGTTTATGCATCTGACAGACACAACTGAAGTACTAGTGAAGCCCAGATCATTAAGTCTAACCCAACGAAGAAGGAAATACTAGAAAAGTAACTGTAAACAAACTCAAAAGACACTTGCACAGTTTAACCATACACTGCCAGTTTCCTCTTTTTTTTTCCTAAGTCTGATAGTTTTCAAATACAATGAAAGGAGTAGAAACTTCTAAAATTGCAACATCAAGAATCAGCAGTCGAATCAGCACCAGCAAATCAGACAAAGCAAGTCCAAACTCCAACAGCAACACTTGGCCTTACCATACAGGCTGCATATTTTATACCTTTCAGTGGCAAAGTGTAAAACACATTATTAAACTACACATTAACTCAACCACATGCAGAACTGAAAATGCATATGTTCATCAAAGCTACTAGTTCTAGTACCTGTATCTTTTAAACTTCATAGTATGAATTACGACTTTGGATTAGTGTTATAGGTGAAACGCTCCATCACAAGACATAAACTGGAACTTGGCGACAGGGTTTCAAACATGCTTTTTAGACTGCACTTTAAAAGCAGTTACACAGTCTTAATAAGGACTAGACAAGCTCATTCAACTTTGCACCTGCTTCCAGAGATACAAAAATATTCCTCAGCATCAAATGGTGCCTTTACACCAACTTTGGCCAAATGACCCAATGTCTAGTATGTTCTCCACAATAAGTTTGTTGCTCTCATCTAGTGATTTTCACAAAGCAGCACATTCCAAGGAGCAGCAAATGCTTCTTCCCTCACTCTAATTCTGGGCAAGCCAAGGTATATTTCAACAGGGTGGCTTGCTCCACTTGCTCATCTGTAACTTCGGAACTTAATTAACTGCCATATGCACTAGGTCCCACTGCCTGGAACTGGAGTTCCCCACCCTCCCCTTATGCAGTTAGCACCTGGTGCCATGAGGGGGCCTATTACTCAACACAAGATCTTGCACTTGCCTGTGCCTTTGGTTTCTTTTCTTAGAAGACAATTGGCAAAGATACATTACAAAAAGAGCTTGTTACACTGGCTAGCACACAGTTCATCCAAAATAGCTGTACAAGGAGCTTTAAGAAATACTTCAGGCAATAGATAGATGTAGCGATAAATTAGCTTTTCTAAAGAACAAGGATACGCAAACTTGAAATATTCTTTCGTGGATGGCAGATGAAGTTTCAAAATGCAAGAACAAAAACACAACAAGATTTGTGAATGTCCCATAAAGGGCCTTTTCTCCTATTCGCACCGCATATATCTCATGTTGTCATCGAATAATCCCAAAATATTACTCCCTTAGCTAACCTTTGCGACAGTGTTCGACTATTTTGCTCCTTGCTGGCTTTTTGCATTGATCTCTAGAGAAAGTATTTGAATAAACCAAAACTAAATATGAATTGTTGTTGCATCTTTCCCACTTCTCTTATGTTCTATCACATAATTCACACCCCTTAAATTGCACAGTAGCACTTCACAACGTACAATAAATGAAAGCAAATAGCTCAAATTTGTGGAACCACTGTGCACATTCAGCTTACTTTGTTTCCTCCTTTCTATAAAGGATCCACATGGATTCCCACAGAGTAATCCCTAAAAGTATTAGCTTTGTATTACCAGATTGCTGTCTTGAAGCTGACTTCTGTTAAACTTAACACAAAAAAAAACAAAAAACAAAAAAAACCAGAACATCTTTAAAATGTATGCCTTTTTCTTAAAGCACACTAACAACTGCGCTACTTCATTTTTAGATACCAGAGCATCAGTGCTTTTTGACAGGTTCTCAATCTCTGTAATGACATTGCAGGTCTCACTCTGACTTCCAGAGATCAGTTTCAAGTAATTCTCTCTTCTCAGGAAACAACCAACCAAACCAAACCAAACCAAACCAAACAAAACTAAAAATGTTTTAAAGATTTTCTTTTCACTCCAACAGGTAACAGCATATATTAAACAAATGCCTCAAGAAATCTTGGAAAGATGTAAAAATACAACAACCAATTTTCTGGTGGGTGCACTCACAAGAGCTATTACACAAAGAACACATGCGACAAATAAATCAACATCATTTAACAAAACCCAAAACTTTCATACTGGGCTCTTAGGACATCAGTCGGTTTTAACATAGAATCTTGTTTTCCTCTAGAATATCTATACAATTTAAATATTCATTTGAAGCCATTAAAGGCAACTAAGTTAAATAAAAAATAGTAACACATACACAGAGAGAGCAGACACTCCACTTTCCTGTTTAGCATTGCTCATAAAACTCAGAATCTATGTTAAATTTGCCTTGGAACACAAGCTTAGACACATCCTAAATTCTATGAAACTATCACATGGAACTAGGAGATACCCTGGTAAACAGAAAATTCCTCACCCAGTCTGGTGTGATGGGTCTGATTCTGCAACACTTACACAGAGATGGATAGTCACTTGGGCAGAAACACTCAGGCATGTGTCTCCCATGGCAATTAAGCCATGGCATTTTTAAAGCCTTGCAGAGAACAGACCTGCGGCAGGGTTGCTGACTGGGCTGCTGACACGCATAAGCTCAGCGTGCGAGGTTATACAACTACCAGTCCTTCAGCTCTGCTAAAAGGAAATCACACCAGGAGGAATCCTCAATTGCACTGCTCGTGTTAAGATTTGTTATTTTCCTCAGCTACCATTGTGAAAATGCTATAATGCCAAATAACCTGCCGTTTTAAAGGGCATGTTATGCTATACTTTGTTATTTGAGGGTTGCACAAGGGCTCAGGAGCACATGTTCAGAAATGTAATAAATAAATATGATAAATTGAAATAAATCCATTATTCTTGCTGCTGCTGGTCCTCTGGAGCCCCAGGAACCATTAGCTCTACGATAGCTGAGCAGAAGGTAAGTTTCCCAAAAGGTATCTCGGTACTAAAAGTGAAAATTAACATTCACTGTTCTACGTTCTCAAAAATGAACAGTGCTACAGGATCCACATAGAACAGTTCATTCTACAAGCACAAGACAAATATTCCTGTTATCAGGCAGGTATGTATCACATTCCTCCAAAGCTGAGCAACCAATGGGAAAAAAAAACAAACCAAAAGGCTAATTCTTTTGGCAAGTCACCAGCCTACACATCTAGTGCAGAGGTAGAACAAGCTGCCCCAGGCAATGTTGGAAAAGAGGGGAAGCAAAAATTCTGCAGTGGCTGCATCTAGCCAGCCCTGCAACATTTCCAGCTGGTGGTGCTGAGAAACTCTGAAAGCCACAGAAATTTCCCTGTATTTTTTTAGTTGTTTTCATAAGTTAAACAAGCCTTTGTGGTATTTATATGCATTCATTTTTACTAAATTGAAATGAAAACCTTTTAAGAGTGATGGTTTATAGTAAGAAGGCTGCTAGCAACTCAGTTCTTTACTAGAGAGTAATTTTCAAAAGATGCCACACACATGTTCTTTTGGTCTTCTTCCTTTTTTTTTTTTTTTGTTGTTGTTGGTTTGTTCACAAAATTCTAATGCATTCAAAAAGTTGTAATTTATCAAAAGGGTTTTTAATAAAAAAAAACAAACAAAATTTATAATGCTCAATTCCCTCATTACTGCCTCACACTTTTAGTTCTCATGGAAAGCAGACTTTATACCTCAAAATCCTCTGCTACTAAGCACATCCAAAGGCTTATAGCCCTGTAGGTAAGGGATTTGCTTCACTGTGATCATTAATGCTAAACTAACAACACATATCAACAGTAACAAATTAAATTGCCCATGCTGAGCAACACATTCTTTTTTCAGTGCTGGAAAACCGGAAACATGGCACTTGGTTTGGCAAACCACAGAACAAAATTCCACCACTTGAAGTTAGTTTAAGCATTGAACATCACATTGTTGCATCTCAGAGCATTTATCCAAACACAAATGCATTCCTAAAGATCTGTAGAACTCTCCAGTAAGACTTGCATCAAACAAAATTAACTACCATTGAATAATTACTATGCCACCCCCAGTGGCACATTGCCAATAAAACTGTAAGAAAGTGATGTAGAAACTCAAAAAACATGCTCACTAGACTATCTGATTGCACTTTGTACCTCTCCGGCAACCTCAGACATCTGTACTTCACTATATAGTCCAGACAGACAAAAGTCAGAGATACTTCCATATCTTTTTAAGGCAGAACTTTTCTTTAAACTATATAGTCCAGACAGACAAAAGTCAGAGATACTTCCATATCTTTTTAAGGCAGAACTTTTCTTTAAGGGAGAAGTTTAAAATTGTACTATGGCCACTGACCTATGTTCCAGATACTGGCATGTCCACATCACTTTTCTCTCTTATGATTACACCTTCATTTCATTTCATTTCATTTCATTTCATTTCATTTCATTTCACTTTCACTTTCACATGCATTTGCATGTTATTTCATGGCTGACAAACAACTAGAATTGGTCAGGATTATTTAAAATGATCAAAAGACTTGTTGCCAAAAAACAAATGTATTTTTTATATACAGGATACTCAGAGCACTTAAATAATAGTTAGGGTCTCTTCCAATAGCTTGTTAGTCACTACTTGATCTCCCTTGCGGCATTCATCACAAATGACTAATGTCTAGTTCAAGCACTGAGATTCCCATTTGTCTACTCCAGAAGCCTAATTCTGTCATAATAACCAACATAATTAAAAGGCAGTAACATGGGAAAGATTTGCAAGTATACTAAGGTATGTAGGCACCTAAAGATACATTCACTCTAAAAGACCCCTGCTTCTACATCTTTCCAACACTCTGTACAAGCTCTTCCAAGAAGCTCTTCCTGGGTTAAAGTTTTAGCATAGCACTAGTTGTTATTGCAAATAAGTATCCAAGGCAAACAGCAACAAACTACATTATGGAATAGTTTATAATCCTCAGCTGCATTAAAAATAAAAAAAAATTAAAAAAAAAAAAAAAGAAAAAAAGACAGGAAAAAGAAAGAGAAATTACTCAACTTAATTAAGCAAAAGACAAAAAGGGCCTCCAAATCCTTGTCTTCTGAGAAGCAAAAAGAAAAAGCCAAAGTTAAGGCTGATTCAGTCAGAAGAGCAAGGAACAGGAGCTATTCCAGCATAAATGGAAAACCAAAAACATGGAGCACCTGAAAACTTTAAGAAAAATTCCAGTACAAATTAGTAAAATAATTGGCCCATAAGTGCTCAACCCAAACACTGTTGCTCCAAACTATACAATACCTTATTTACCAAACTTTTTCTCATGACTCCTTTGTTATTCTGTTTCCCTGCATGGCCAAAAAAAAAAAACCAAACCAAACCAAAACAAAACCACTCTGAAATCCTGCGGGGATTAATTTTTGTCTTTACAATAATGAAATAAATCAATTTAAAAACCAAGGACACTTGGATGTGTTTTGTGGATACAATTTATGAGGGCAGAAAAAATATGGGACTGAGTCTATGCGATTAATGCATCAATCATGCTGCTTAAAAATATCAGTACAATAAAACATTACTCTGTAATTTCTTTTTCATAACTATTAAAGTGTGAAAAAATAAATGCACACAGCATTACATGACACTCTCCTGGCACTTCATTACCCACAAAATTTACAATTACTAAATAACTTTGTAGCAACATATTTCCTGTTCTATATTCCTTAATACTATTCAATATACAGATAAAGAAAGTAGGATAAAAATGTTATAGGTTTAACCTTATATTCCAGCTGTGCACATGGTCACAGATATACATAATGGGTCTACAATTACCTTCCATCAGTTTTGAAGTACCTGTATAAAAATGCTTCTCCTTTAAGTACTACTCAAATGTAAGCCTTTGAAAACTTCCCTGACATCTCAACCTACTGTTCATTCATGACTTCACCTTTACTTTCACATATACTACATAAAATACACTTGTCAAATATTTTAATTTTCATCCGTCACCAGAAGCACTACAATGTCTCAACATCGTATCTGCATTTGTTTAAAGATGCTCAAGTATATGCTCCAGTGCCACTGCATACCTCTTCTAATGCTGAAGCTATGATACTGGAAGGTTGATCTTACCCAAGGGAGCTTATTGACATAGAGTAGAAAGGGACACAAGCACACAACCACAGAAGCAATTGAAACAAGACATGCTCACAGGGAAGACAGCTGTCAATGACTCCTTCAGTACTAAGGGTTCAACACTTTCGAAAACCCTTTTATTATGTGCTGTACCTTACTACTTCAGGTACAAACATCAGCTAAAATCTTGCTTTAAGAGTAGCTTTTTCTAGTTAATCTTTAATGCTGCTTGGAGAACAGGAACAGGAAGATTATGCAGCTTCCACAGGCAGTCTTTGCATGACCAAGGAATTTCAGTGTATTTCCTCCAGCTGCCTCTCAGTCATGCCTTGTGTTCATATGTAGCCCCACAGCACAGCTGCAGCCACAGACAACTTCCACTTCCAGACTAATGCTTGTATTTGTCCTCAGGGCTAAAATTTTTTTGTATGTTATAAAAACACAGAGCTACTGTGACCTACACTATATCTTGATACAGTTACCTATAAATATTAAATCATCCACTAATAGCAGTCTAAATATCTTTACAAAATATAGCACATGGGAACAAATATGAACCCTGGCTGTTCCACCAAGTGTATGCTGCTTGCATTACTGAAAACCAGAGAGTCAGAAAATTCAGTAATATAGAAAGTAATATTCAGTAATATAGAAAGCTTCTATTAAGCATAGAAGAAATCTCTACCAATACCTAAGATGGGGGGGGGGAGGGAAGGCAAATCTAAGACTTTGTATCTCAGACAACATTTTAAATTAAGCACCACATGAAAGATACTTAGTATCTGTGTGCTGCAAGGAAAGATAATATAAATATATGTAAAGCTTTGCATAATTCACTATCTTTCGCCTTTGAGGACAGATGCTGAAGCGTGCAAAATATCTAATAACTTACTTGCCTGTGAGGTAATCCATACCTTTTTTATTCACAGAAATATCGCTGTTACTTATTACTTGTCAGTCTTTTTTTTTTTTTTTTCTGGCAAATTACATTTCTTTGTCTGCTCTTAGATCCTGATCTTGTCATTTTATTATTTTGCTGTGTTCACAGATGTTCATATCTTAAAAACCAGGAGAGATGAAGCCAGCACTGAAACTCCAATTTAAACAACCTTTTTTAAAGACAAAGAGAGCATTTATACTTTGAAAAGAGTGTGGTAAGGTAGGGATGATGACTCAGTAGCAAGATGCAAAAGCAAACACAGAACCGTTTCATCTTCTTTCTCAACAGATCAAGTTTAACCTGAAGCTGGGATGACAACAAACCTGATGACCATTTGGCCTTCACTGTGAGACTAAATATGCTGTTGCAAATCAATTTGCAATGGATATGTATGCATGTAAAAGACCTCTGAACTCCAAATAGCTTAGTGAACAAAGCCAAATTTGTACGTGGAAATAGAGAAAGACAGGGTTACAGGGTCTATTTAACTGAAGACCACCTTTCCAGTACAGAACATAGCACTCCATGGCAACATGTTTCCTTGCAGATAAACGCAGAGTGACTACGCAAATACGATCCCTTCTTTTACAGTACATAGTATTGGCAGTAGCTTCAGAACTGTCAGTCCTTCCACTTTCACTACAGTTAGCACAGAGAGCCATATGAATGACAAAATATTCACCAATGTATCTAGCCTTTTTCTTATACTGGGAGCAAATAAATAACCCCTTTCTGAGTCAGAGCAATTAGTTCACATCTTACTCGGCTTCAAATATTTTACCTGCAGCGTGTTCTCAATGTACAAACCCACAAAGAATACACTGTTGTGCTTGGTTTGTGTTGCAGAAGTTTTACTTCAGCAAGTCTCAGGTTATTCTTTGTCATCTTCAATACAGTCCTGGGTAGTGGAAGATAGTGATCCCTGAAGTGATTAGAATATTAATGCAAGAATCTCACCTAGTGAATGGTGACTGCAGAGAAACGGCCCTCTACTGAAGCTGGAAATACAGGCTGTTTTGAATTAACTTTAAAAGATTTCATACAGTGTCATTTGAAATTTGTTCTCACCAATAATCACAGAGCTCTGCAAAAAGCACTATACCTGAAATGTAGCAAAACAGTCAGTCTTCATGTTTCCCCATGCCCAGCTGACTTGCCTGTAACCAAAGGCTGAGTCACAATGAACTGAAAGATTATAGTCCAAATACAGGCGAACCGCTTCTCCCCATTGAAATCCTCACAGAACCAAAATGTTTGTGAGCAAAGAGATTTGTTAATATAAGAGCTTTGCTAGATTTTGAGATGCGACAGGTGATAAAATACAAGAAATGAAATTTTTAGACTACAAGAATACTGCCTTGGCTGCCCATTGTCTTCCGTTATTTTCCTGTGAATTCATAATCTTTAAGACATCTGTTATCTCCAGCTGACAAAGAAAAGAATCTCAAGGAGGAGGCAAGCAAATGAATCATTTATCATCTGCCCTCTCTCCTCCTGACTGCTTCTCTGCTGATTTCAAGTAATACAGGAACAGTTTATTCTAAAAAGGCACCATCAATATCTTCTAGTTTTGAACATACATTAACTAATTGTTTTCTTCTACTCATGCCACCTGCCCTGGTTTCCTGGGCTGTATTTAGCATGACAGCTATGTGGTTTTAAAATAAATACTTGTTAAGACTCCAGAAGCTTCTCTGTTTAAAACTGCCAGTTAAATGCATTCCTGGAACCACCTAACCACATGACAGTTATCTGTGCTAGAGACGCTGCTCTAATAGGAGAGCACTGGCAAGAGGCAGACACACTTGAGCAGTGCTTGACTCTGCTCAACTAACACTAACTCTTTGACTTTCCAGTCTTTCAGCATTGGCTAATGGACTCTATGGTCAGAATTTACTTGTGTTTGCTTTTTCAACTGTGCTCCACCCCATTCACATCACTTTCACCTAAGCCTTTCCTGATATCCTTTTATCCTATCCACGTTCACCTTTTTCTTCCATGTTACAGTGACACTTTATAGAGCACTCCACCCCAAAAAGCCTCTGTAAGTATAGAGTAGTAAGTTTGCATTTTAAGAAACTAGCTTGAGACATGGGTTAGGGGTGGCTTCATTCTGTGATAATTTATGTGTGCCTTGAGCATTCAAGACTACAATCTCCTATCTGTACAGCATCTTGCTATTTGGCCAGTAATCAGAAAATAGAAAAGCAGGCATTTCACTGGACCAGGATCTCTAGTTTTTAATGGAATATAACTAATGCTTTTCTTACTTTTGTTTTTTTGGGGGGGTTGTTTGTTTTGTTTTTAATATATATTTATACTGGGTAGGTGATAAAATATTGGCACAGGCTGCCCAGAGAGACTGTGGAGTCTCCATTCATGGAGATATTAAACATCCAACTGGACACGATCCTGGGCAACTGGCTCTAGCTCACCCTAGAGCAGAGGCTTGACCTAAACCATCTTCAGAGGTGCCTTCCAGCCTCAGCTATGCTCTCACTCTATTTTAAGGCTATGCCCTATGATTCTATATCACTTCTCTGTTACTTATCTTCCTTGTCTACAGCTTGACTGCTAAAATCCACCCAAGCTGCTCTGAGGCACTCTCCTTCCTGTGAGTCAGCCTCTGACATGCAAAGATGCTGACAGCAAAGCATATTATTGAAACTAGGTGCGAGCTGTTAGCAAACCTGCAGAAACTCCATTTCATACATTTGATGCCTTTCCTTGTTTGTAAATGTCATGTTAGTACAACCCATCCTCTAGCTGACCAGGCTGAACTCCCGTAGGATCATATCTGCAGTAAATGCCACCTGGGATCAGACAGCAAATACTAGAACTGCAGACTATAAGCACTGGCATTTTAGTAGGGAACTGCAGACAGTCTCTTTTTAGAACTTTTAATTCCTGTCTTGCTTCTTAACCAGTTAAGACTTCCATCTAGGTAACTGAATAACAAGGGGAAGTGAAACCTTGTTCATTTATTCCAAAACCACTGCAGAGCTACTGTTTATTTTTATTATTAAGCTCAAACAGAAATCAGGAAGATAAACTTCCACAGTTTTGCTCCTCTTTGTATTTAGATGAAGGTAGCATAAATTGAGTGAAAAAAAAAAAAAATGTTTTGTGTGCTTAGAAACATGCTAAACTTTTATGTACATATGCACAGTATTAAATTATTTCATCTTTGTATGAGGAACAGAGCATCCAAAAGCCTCTGAAAGTTCTTTCATAAGCAGCAGAATTAATGAAACTTAAAGAACTATGGATTTGCACCCACTGCCTTCTAATCATCTCAACCTCTACCTCCCCCTACTGCCCCTGAGCCCAGATTGTCACAAGATGACACTCTCCTGACAATATGAGTGACTCTCTTCCCTCATATGCAAACAAGTATTTGAGCCCAGCTCCTTTGCAGTAAACTAAGAAAAGGGGTTAGGGCATATGACAGTCACTTGCTGCAGATGGCTTGCTGGAGCAGTACCTGGAATAGTAATGTGAGGGCTATGTATCCCATCTTCCGGAATGCTGTCTGCCTCCTGGGGATGCAGTTACCCCCTTCATCAAGTATGGACAGATTGAAGGGGGAAGTAAATTTCTTATCTCTTTCTTCCTTTACATAGGCATGTAGGGCAAACAGCAATCTTAGAACACAAGGATGTTAGCAGAACCAATTTTACACTTCATTAATAAATCTGATTCAGAAAATTACATCAATGCCTTCATATTCTGAAATGAGCTTTATAATAGGCTTCCTATAGGATTTGAAAATGGAAGTTTCATGACATCATGACAAATTTGTCTTTTACTCTCCAAGGACTCAGTTATATTTTAATTTCAAAAGCAGTTCTATCTACCACACTGTATTTTGGGGTTTAAGAACTAGAAAAGAATAGTAAGGAAGAAAATAAAATCCTCATAGGTTTCTGTATTATGTGCAAACCAGCTGCCTGCTCTCCCTGAATTTATTTCAAAAAGTATTCTTCAGTGTACTGCTACATGTCCTTATGTTAGGGCCAGTATTTATACTGAAAAGCTTAGGTGGAAATCTAATCTAATCTTTAATACCTTACATCATGTTATAGCTACTGAAGAGCATCCTCCTTTACTCTGGAGACTGCAAAGGCCAGAAGTTGTCCACTCCCACATTAAAAATTCTTTGGTTCCAAAGACGCTGTGGTTCGCATTATGTTTCTCAATAAACTTGAAATAACCACTTGAGCAGTGTGCCACTCTTTCATTAAGCAATGAATTTCACAACACAAGGGGTGAGGAAGTGCCAGAACAGAGCAAAGGCAGATAGTTGAGGCAAACTTACTCACTGGAATGTAATCACTCTGCCCCCTTCTAGACATGGTCAGTGCACAACTGAATCCACAGATTGTGGCACAGAACTTCCTACAACCTGACTGCAGAACATGTGTTTGTTGGGTTTTGTGTCCTTATACTAAAAGCTTGTCTGCCTTTCAATTTCCATAATTCTATTTTCTACATGTGGCATGGCAACTACCCATATAAATTTCAGAAAGGTGATTAACAAATTAAACATTCTGTGTCCTAGTCAAGGGATCTATTGACACCCATCTTTCAAATGATCTTCACTCACCTTGTATTTCAGCTTTCTGCTAGCTTTCAGTGGGTTTTAAACACTAAAAGATTTCTATACAAAAATAACTGTCTTACTACATTGTATCAAACACCAACTTTTAAGCTGTACCTAACTTCCCATCAAAAACCTCTGCTGCTCTGCCTGCTCAAAGTCCTTCATCCAGTAGCTCACCCAGATTTTCCCCCTCCATGATACAACTGGGCATGTCATACTTGCATGACTCTTCACCCTAATGCCCTTCGGCTTTGCCTCTAAGGTCACGACCATTTCTGCTTCTAACAATGTGCTGTGAGTAGTGATGACTTCATGTTAGCTGTGATCTGTGTAAAGATGAAACTTCCTGCCAAATAAACCAATTCCTGGAATCCAGTTGCACAGCTCTCCTAACACCATCCAAGGACGCAATTGCACCCAAGATCCCCTATTGAACCTGCCACCAGACTTTTCTTTGATACTTAACTTTTTTCTCCCCACAGCAGCATTCACACAGACTACTTCTATCCCCATTTCTTGGCACAAACTTTTCACTAGGATGCTGCCTAGGACTCCTTAATGTCATGTTAATCAATGTGCTAGAGCTTTCCATGTTGAACTAAGTGATTTCTTATAGATTACTTTCTTTGTTCTGTTTCCTTAAAGAAGAGTCTTCCAGACATCTGATGTTAGGCAAGGCAAGTAGTCTGGTTCCATAATTCACCATCTTGATAGCTTTTTTGACGGCATCTGTACACCCATGTCTGCTCACCCTCTCCTTTTGAATCTTACAGTCTATTACAAAACTATTGTGTCACCTATTATGCTAATATATTTGGGCAATAATATTACTTTTATTTGTGAAAGTATTACTTGTATTTGCAAAAATAAAAATAATTTAAAAATGCTTAAAATGCACTCTGTGCATTTGAAGGCATTTTATCAGGTTTGCTATTTTTCCTGGCACTATCGCTTTCTATTTTTTAGTGGGTTTTTCATACAGGGCATAGGAGAACATAAATTTCCATAGAAATAAAAAGGTAAGTGGAGGACTACTCAAGCAGGCAACTGATGTACACGTTAGAAGAAACTCCTCATCTTAAAATAATTAAAAAAAATCTGTCTAGGTTTTAAGTTCGCAATGTCTCAATGTCTCTTTATAGTTTTGCTGGGATAATCACTCTCTTTTCCTAAAAATAGCTCTCAAGTTCCTCTTGTCTTTTCTATTACACTTGCTACACGACTAAAAAGTTACTTCTTGAAAGTTAAAAGCTGTGAATAAACAGACCTTTGGCTCAAGTCAGCTGTGTCAGTAATGAAATCCATCTCCATAATGATTCTGTGATTTAAAAGATGAGGAATGGGGAGAAGAGAAGGGTTCTGTATAAGAAATACTTTGTATACAACTGTACTGGTGTCTCTCTGGGACACTAACCAAGCCACATACCTCCCCAACACAAGAAAAAAGTGAAAAGCAACAGTGACCATTCAAACTGACAAGAAGGTATATCTGGTTTTGACAGCAGTTGATTTAATTGACTGACCATGAAAAAGTTTAACAAACTATCACTCTCTCCTAGCATTTTTAGGATTATTCTAATCTGCTACTAAATAAAGGCAGCAGTGCCACTCCCTTTGCTTCTCCCAGCTCCTGCAACGCTCCTTGCCATCCTGCCAGATCAAGTGCTCTTGCAGCAGTGTGAGGAGGCAGACAGTGAACTGGCTGGCTATTAAAAACAACCTCAGCATTTTTCTTTCTAGTTTAATGTCAACCTTGATCATTCTCCCTGTCTGGCCCACCATGCAGCCAAATGGATAACACTCTGCTGAGTCAGTAGTCTGACAGAGAATTCCTAGGTCTGAAAAAAATACCAAGTCTTATGATTGCAGTTGCAAAATTAAGCAAGAATGGCTGACATTGCATCTTGCAGCTTTTGCAGAGCTAGATACAACACTATATAGATCAGGGATATCTGGAATCTGGAAGGAGTCTACACAGAAGTCTACACAAGGTACATATGGTACTAAAAGAGGTAGGGACATACAAAAATACAGCATTTAAAGTTCTTTAAAATGAAGGAAATATCTGGTGTTAATGACTGAAATTTGTGTGAGGGTACTTCAACTGGTTAGTTTACTACTGAAATATCCCCAACGAATCATACAATGGTTTGGGTTAGAAGGGACCTTAAAGATCATCCAGTTCCAACCTCCCTGACATGGGCTAGGACATTTTCCACTAGGTCAGGTTTCTCAAAGCCCTGTCCAACCTGTCCTCAAGCACTGCCAGCTCCTCTGGACAACCTGTTCTAGATTATCACCATCCTCACAGTAAAGAATTTATTCTAATGTCTAATCTAAATCTACATTCTTTCAATTTAAAGCCATTGCCCCTTGTTCTGTCACTACATGCCCTTGCAAAAAGTCCCTCTCCAGATTTCTTGTACCTCCCCTTCAGGTGCTAGAAAGTGCTTCTGCTCCCTAGAAGGCTGCTCTACAGTCACCCTGGAGTCTCCTCTTCTCCAGGCTGAACTCCTATAAAGACAGGCTCTCTCAGCCTGTCTTCATAGGAGAGGTGCTCCAGCCCCCTGATCATTTTCACAGCCCTCCTCTGGACTCACTTCAACAGATTCACATCCTCCTTATGTTGGCAGCCTCTGAGCTGCACACAGTAATGCAGGTGGGGTCCCTTGAGAGCAGAGTAGAGGGGGAGAATCTCCTTCCTCTATCTGCTGGCCATGCTTTTTTGATGCAGCCCAGGCTATGGTTGGCTTTCTAGGCTGCAAGTGCACATTGCTGGGTCACGCTTAGCTCCTCGTTAATCAACACTCTCAAGTCTTTCTCCTCAGGGCTGCTCTCAACCCAGTCTCTGCCCAGCCTGTATTTGTGCTTTGAGACTACCCCAACCCCATGTAAGATCTTGCACTTGGCCTCGTTGAACTTCATGAGGTTCACATGGGCTCACCCCAGAAGCCTGTCAGAATCCCTTTGGATGGCATCCCTTCCCTCCAGCACATCGACCACAGCACAGAGCTTGGTGGTAGCAGCAAACTTGCCTAGAGCACACTCAATCCCACTGTCGATGTTGCTGACAAAGATGTTAAAACAGCACCAGACCCAATACTGACCCCCAAGTGATGCCACCCACGTAACATAGGAATCTGAAAATGAAAGCCTACATAGCTAACAATGCTATCCTATAAGTATCCTATACTTAATTATCCTATTAAGTATAATCTAAGCCATGCATTATGAACACTGTCTGATACCTCCATGTGGTTTTCCAATCTAGCTATAGGAAAGCAAACATCCCTAACTTCAAGGGCTTTTAACCAGATGACTCAAAGTATTTCACACTGCATGTGAAAAATAATTAAAATTAATGCAGTGACAAGTGCATTCCAGGCATGTCACTTCATCAGAAGAAAGTTTTTAAAGCCTGTATCAATTCCTGGAAGTAGAAGGTTTCATAGAATCTGTCACAGATCATAAACCAGCACAAACAATGTGCTTTATGGACAAATCTCTCATAGTTTCTTGTCACTTGCAGCAAACAGCAAAGCTTTGCTTAAAGTGCTGTAGATGTTGCATACGTGCACATGGGAAAGGAAGTAAGGCAAAAGAACAGGTGAAAAACACCTGTGCAAAGTGCATTCAGAGTTAAGTCTCCTCCACAGACACACTCCTAACGAAACCCCAGACTGGCAGCTGGTTCACAGAGGTCACTCCCACAGCATGCTTCTAAGCAAAACTCTCTGCTAAGCTCTTCTAAATCACCAAGACAGTGACAATCCTTCCTTTGGTGCGTACATTCTTGCCACTGTCTGCAGAAGTTTATCTCAGCTTGGTTTTATAAATACCATTCTGTCAGAAGAGGAAGCTCTTGAATAATGACTGTAGTCTCCTTCTGGTCCAAGCAGACAGAAGTCAGAAAGTTTCCTGCACTGAAATGATTCAACAAGTCACTATCCCAACCCAGAGAGCACAAGTAAAGAGCTGTTTTAAAAAAATGCAATCACAGAAGAGTATAAAGGCATATTCTTACATTAAAATTTCCACTTACATCCAAAAATTATTCTTTATAGAGGGGTGCTTTTACTGGGTGCTTTTACAAGCTTTCAGACAAATAATTTATACAAATAATTTAGGTCTTCACGTCACATGACACTGCAATTTGAAGGAGACCAAAAGGAGCTGTTGACAGGTCCTGCTTCTCACCTACAACACCAGAAGTCATTTAAAGGCTTTATGGTTGTCACAGGAACCAGAAATCTCCAACTGCCTCAAGCACGCTGATTAGAGCCCTAACTTAGCATAGCATGGCTCACTCACATCACTGCCTACAGGCAATGGGGGAAAGATGACAATACCTACACAGCCCTGATTCCAGCCCAGCTGGATCTGGCTAACACCAGATCCCTGTCCCTATATAGAAACAGAGCACCATCCTACCTACCATCCAAGCAAACAAAGGTAAAGCATCACTGAACTAAGGATATGTCCACTTAAATGGACATGCTTAACTTAGCAGTTACAAATTCATCAAGATTAACTCCAGGAGTGACAAGGCAAGCATTCTTGACCCAGTTTAAAGTACACTGGCAAAGTTTCAGAGGTCACGGAAAAGATGTTAGTTTACACAAAGTATACTCTTTGGACCTCAGATTTTCATTCCAGAGAGGGTTAGTTTTTCTACTCCACAGGAGTATCCCTGCATTGCTCCTTTGCTTTCATTGTCTCTATCACAGAATTAGAAAGCCTGTCTCTTCTACCACAGCTGCCACATACAAGGTATAGATACCGCAGGCTAAAGCACTGGGAAACGTACAGAGACACCAATGACTCGTTTTGAAGCTCAGTTTCAGGTAAGCCACCCTGCTCGTCTCCTGCCAGCCCTTAACCACAGAAAGTTGTGAGAAGGATGAGGGGAGAAACGTTGGTCTGATAATTTTCAAATCAAGTTAGTCACACTGTTCTCAAAAATCCCACACCATCCAGGTGAAAGGCCAAAGGAGACAGACACAGCTACAGTCAGGAGGCAGAAGGTCAGGGATAGACCTCAAAGGCATAGGCCTTACTAGGTGCCAAGTGACTTACCCTATGGCAGTGGGAAGGAGCAGGGAGACACTTCTCTGCAGAACCTTGTGGAAAAATAAACAGTTTCTTTTGTGATAGGGAAATTAGTTTAAGATGAGGAAATCACAAACTCATTGCTGTTGCTACTTTAAAAGAAATCTTTTAAAAGAATTCCATTTAGTATTCAGGCACCTGACAGTGCCTGCTGGATTTTAAAAGCAGCATTATCACAGTTTTCTCCATACTGCCCTCCCAATTTTCAAATGCAGAGCCATATTTAGCCTGATAGCAATCATCCAAATAATGTATGTTCCCTTTTATTCTTTTTTGTTGGTTGTTGTTGTTCTCTGTTGCCTTGTTTCATGCATATATATATACACACACAGGTGTATATATAGTTAGCTCCTTGATATAGTGGCTCTATTTTTGTCAGTGTTTTTACAGCACGATCCATAAATAGGAATCCTAGAGCTAAACATATGACACACAAGAAGACAGCCACCCAGGCAAACAGATGATGATGAAATCAGGGCATACCCAGATACAACGAACTTGGAATTTCAATTCAAATCAAGAGGGATTTCTACAACCAAGTTCTGTGGGCTGCTCCTGTACAGAGCCTCACAATACTCAACTAGGATTGCACACCAGTGGTTGGATCTACCTATGCAAAATTGCAGCAGCTACATCAGGGCTCGGCACTTGTGCATTCTGCAGAATATTTGGAAGAAGTAATTGAAAAGGGCAGACACTTAGGATAAAAAGAAGATGGGGGACATTGCAGAGTAAACAACAGGAAAATAAATTTTCTCACCGGGATAAGCTACTGGAATCTGGATAGGTAATGAAACCTTAGCTGAAAACAGGGCAGCAAATGACCATAACAGAAAAAAGCTGAGAGCTAAAATATCTTCTGTCATTATTTAGATAGGACTAATAAAAAAGATCTGCTTTGAAAAGAATGAGCCCTCACTCCACTGTAGCCAAGAAGACAGCATTGAGATCTTTCTTCCAGACAAAAAAGACAAAAAAAAAAAAGGCATGTCAATGGTCAAAAGACTAATCTCAAACTTAGAGCAGTGGTACCACCTATCTCCGTATTCTTGTTCTACAGAATAAGCCTATTTTAGGCAGATTTCACACTATAGTTACAATTACAAGACAAAACCCAAAAACCCAAAGAACTAAACTCATTTTATGGCATCAGGCAAGCAATGCGATAATTTTGAATTGCACTGTTTTATAATTTCCCTTACTGTATAACTGTATTTATATGAGAGCGTACTGAATCCAAAAGCATGGTCACATGATGCAAGGAAGGATGTTCACAGACTAGAGAATTACCCCTGTTCTGAACACATCTTACTCTTCAGGTCTCTAATCAGCTACACTGCATGCACCTTAAGTGTCCCCTCATCACATTCCTGAGAATTATTTTTATCAGAAGAATCATGAAACTAAAATGCTAGAGTATCATTTTTCATGTATCCTCTACTGCATGCATTAAATACAGTTTTGAATAATCAAGAGGGAACTTTACCAAGCAGAGATCTTTCCTTCAGCATGGGATAAAGCCCTTTTTGCCTGCCTCCAGAAAAAATTGCTAAACCACTACAAATCACACACAAATAAACAAGCTTCTTTCTGGCTGCCATCCACAAAACAGTACCGCTTCCTGCCTCTCTGAACTGAAAGCAGTGCCTTTCAGTGCAGCGTAGCTTACCTGAGGGTAAAAAACATCCAAGCATTTATTTTCAAGAAACAGTACTTTTAAAGGAAATGTATCTGAGACACTACTTACGCATATGAAGATATGGTGTTTAAACTCAAAAACTAAATATTTTGCTGAATTCAAGTTTCCTGTGCCATTAATTCTTTATGTCTCATTTTTGTTTTTTTTCATATGTTGTAAGCACATTTTAACCTTAATAGGCTGAGAAGTATGTTCTTGTGCATATTTGTGTAAACTGTGTACTGATTATACACCAATTAGCTGATCTTAAAAATAAAAAGGATTTTTTTTCATGCTAGCTAAAATTTATCTGAAGTTGGCAGCATTTGCAATACCAAAGCCTGTCTGTGGAGATGGCCCAAATGTATAAACAGCAGAAAGATAATCCAACCCAAAGACAGATCAATGCCTCCAAACTTCCTGTGTTTGAAAGAAAAACCAAAGCTGAGCATACTGAGGGTCAGACATCTCATCAAACATGACTGACACATGACAAAAGCAGTCATTTGCACTAAGTTTATAATAAAAGATTTTATGAAGGAAATTTTGAGGTTTGCCTTTCTGTACAAAAATGTGACCAGAATCATAGCTTACATACATCACTTAATATAAAGCTCAGAGTTGACACAACTCATACACTGAGTCACCATTGCTCATCCCAATAATAAATAGGGTGTCTTTTTGTATCCAGATCAACATAAAGCTACTCAACAATGCATCACATTTCCTGTAAGATGCTTTTACTATTTCTCTAACTTACAAAAATAGACTTAATCTCAGGTTTGTATATACTACACTTGTTAATTATTCATAACATAAACCTATTATATCATTAAATCTACTTTCACAAACCTTTCTCTTTTAGGATAGGATGCAAGTTCTTTTCATTATTTAAATGTAGTGTGAGAGGTAAAATAAATAATTCCCAAGAGAACTAGAAAAAAGATTTTTTTTGCTTTCAGTGTTTGGCTCTGATTAAGAACATGTAACACACAATGAGCTGTCAGATTTGCTGGCCTGAACAACCCCAATGCAGACTGCATTTACAGTTTATATAAAATAAATACATCTGGCTAGGCAATATATCTTTTCCTCAAATATGTTTACTTGTGTAATGATTGTTGTTAGCTTACTTATAAAACACAGCCTGTCAACTCCAGTTTTGCAATTTGGCCTTTCCAAGTGGGCTCCTATTCCCAGCCACATAAAATAGCACAATGAATAGGATATTTTAAAATAGGATACTCAAAATTCAGAGAAAAAATATCCTAAAATAAGCCATAGCCATTTAACAGCTAAGCTCTTTGCATGCAATTTCTTCATACCTGTACAAAGATTGTACTGAATTTATGACAGATATGGAACAGCTGTACAAGTTCAGATTTGGTTTTGGATTTTGAAGTTAACTTGGAAAAAATGGAATTTCACCATGTTGGAAAAACATTTATGAAAATAATAAAAAAAAATCTTACAGTATTTTCCTGCTCTGAGACCCGACTAATTTTCTAATGTTTCTTAGGTAATAGTAACAATAGCAACAATTTTGGGGTTTTCCAAACAGCCTGAAAATGTTCTCAGGGAAGAAAAGGCTTCCTCAGCCTTTTACTACTAGGGCGCAACAATGACAATTGTAAATAGAAAAAAAAAAATTACTTTTTTTTTTTTTTTAAGTCAGCTTTCAGAAGTTTTAGAACAACAGTTCTATATGACAACTAAAAATTCAGGAGCAGTGGAAAGATATACTAAAAGACCTATACCTGGCACTGAAAGATTTTTCTTGGCATATCAACTGTAGGAAAAAGCAAAAGAATGATCCCTTCCTGATTCTGTCAATAGCTATACAAGCCAACCATAGCTGATACTCACACATCTTCAGACAGGTTGTTCAGTGCCACAGCCTTCTTCCCTAGACAGGGGCTGATAATGCAGCACCTCAAGCATCCATTAGAGCCTAGAGTATAGCTGCTGCAGCCCTGGGAACTGTCAGAGAACACATAAGGACTTTACATGTCCTTAACCCACCTCTACACTCAAGAAAACGGTCTTTTTTTTGAGCCTCTTGGAGGTGAAGCGTGAACTCACTAGAATGCTATAATAAAACGTTCAGTTTCCTTGATGTTAATTGCCATGGCTACCATGCCATAGTGGATCTCAGTATCTTTATGAGGTATGTATAAACCCAGGTTTTGCCAATAAGCAGCCTGATGCAGACACACCTGAAATACCTTGAGGTTATGAATAAATTTGGATATAGCACAGAAATAAACCAGAAAAAAATATCCCTCTGCCTATCTGAAAAATCAATACATATTAAGATACCTGATCTTGGAAATTAAAGTGTGGTAATTTGGCCAACAGTTTAGGTGATTTAGCAGGAGTTACAGAGCAACTTTGTGGCAGACCTAGAAAATAAACCCATTATTTCTTAGGTGTAGCCTAAATTCTAGATCATACTTTCTACCATGTAAATAGAGGAAATACCTACAAATACTAACTCTTGCAAATACATCAAGGCCAAGTGTAAAAGTCTCCTAAATTATGCCCACCACAGCAGTCATTTCTACCATTTACTTCCATTAGGTCACTAGTATTTGGGGTCGGTAAGAAACATTAAAGGACTGGAAATGTTCCATTTTTACTCCCCCCAGTGAAAACTTGACAGAAGTCAAATCCTTTTCTCCTGTTCTTTCAACAAAAACCTGAATGATTCACAGATGGTGACCTACAGCAATTAATACCAGGATCAGTTGCCACCCTCACTATGTAATGGCAGTACTAATCCAGATAGGCTACTACCAGTGGCATTACACCAACTTTAAATTGTTCCTACATTACATCTGTAATCCAAAGTAGTAATATTCATTACTTATTTGATGAACTAAGCTTTCACAGAAGGCATTTCAATTTACACTGATTTTATTATAATACGGCACTTAGAAATAATCAGCATGAACAAACAATTACATGAAGCTGGATCCTAAATACCTTTTTTGTTCAGAAATCCACTCTTTTCTTCTTAGCTACTTAGATGTTTCTTACGAATAATTTAGCTATTTTCCTTGAATACCACTTCTGGACACTTGTCAATATTCCTGAAGGAAAAATTCTCTATAAGCCAGAAGCCCAAGAGACCAAGATTCTTCTGTTCAAAATGTGAATACCTGCTAAAATGCTGTCACTTAAACTAGGCCAACCAAGTTAAGTAGTAAAACTATGCAATGTAACACCACAGCAGTAGAAAAACACTTGTCATCATCTCAGCGATAGAAAGAGTGCCAGCACAGAGTGCTTCAATCCCACATCACTGAATCTGCTTGGAGTCTCCAAACAGCAACATTACATTACCCAAGCAAATAAATACTATTGCATATTATTTTTACTACTCAACAGTGGTAAAAAAAAAACCCATCTAAAGACCTTTAGATACATCCCATTCCTTCTCCCTTCCTAACAATGAGGGGGGGGAAAAAAAAGTATCATCTTTCAGGTCAGGTCACATTCTATGATCAGTAAAGAGATTTAGGGAGGGCTTAATAAAATTTGCAGCACAAGAACACTTGAAGAAAATACTCTTTGTGGAAATTAAGACTCCCTCTTCAGTAAAATATTGCAATACTTTCCAGAAGGAGAGTTGAAACATACAGCTTAGAAGACTATTACTGCACACAACAGTAACTACTCATTTAGCTGTCCTTACTCAAGCAAGGCTACTGCGGCATCATGCTCAAACTTACCCCAGAAAAGAGGGGAAGCTCTCTTGGCCTTGTTAAGCTCTATGTATCCTTAGCTACACTGCTAAAGTAGGGCACACTGCAACTGCTTGCTCTGCAGCAATGGAAACAGCTGTGAAGAAGCAGCCAAAATGAAAAATTTGCTAACCCTGACATTTCGTAGAGGTAGCCATGAGATATGCAATCCCCACCAATGACATACAATGCAATAACATACTAATAAGAAATTTCGCTATTTCAAAACCTAACCCAGTTCCTCAAGCTACAGATCTTCCAGTCAGTCTTTGCTTCTCTCCCTTCAATAAATACGAAGTTTCTGTATACTTCAGCTACAAACAGAAAAAAACCTTCTTTATCTCTGGAAATCTTTAAAGCTTCTGAGCCAGAGGGAAGAAGAGAAAGCCTCTGCTCCAAGTATATTAGGAGTGTTATCCCCTTGTGACCGAACCAAATCTCCACATCTGCTGCAGCTATTAGCCTTCTCCAAATAGCAGCTGAAGCAATATGGAATAGACTTGGTCCCAAGATAATTTCCCAACTACTCGTATGGTTCTGTATAGCAGCCATGAAAAAAGAGTAATTCTTGGTAATTTAATTCTGGTGTTGCTTGAAAAACCTATGATCCAAAGCAGAAATGTTGGACATATCTCCAGATTCAAGATGACATTGCAAAGTCAAAAGAGAAAGCTTTATGAGATTTATTTCCAATTTTTCTTTCAGAGGACATCAATCCTTGCAAAAGAGGTGGAGATCACTCCCCCTTGCCTTTTAAATGAAGGCATACATTTTGCAGAAATTATTAAATCTTCTCTACTTGCAGTTGCAAACCTCAGGTTTAAGATCTCTGGTCAAGCTGCAGCTCAAAAGCAATATTCACTGATAATACAGAAGGTGAAATTTCCATATGCATAGTACTAATAGTATAGGAGACATGCCAAAGTTGAAATCACATTACAGCAATGATTAATGACAACAGATTATTCTATAAAAGGCAGCAAGTGAGAAATTGTCCAGTGAATTCTCCAGGAAAAAACAGAGTCCCTCTCTTCCACATAGCCAATTGTCCTTTCACAAACCAATGGGAGTACAAACATAACCTAAAGAAAATCCAGCTTTTATTTTGCCAATTTTTTGTTTTGTTCTAATGTTTCTGAGAGCAGGACTGAGAGGGGGGAAAGAGACAGAAGATCTGAAGGCTCTCATTTCAGTAACTCAAAACCCTACATAGGAATCTGCACTGGGAATCAAGCCAGATATGAAGAGCACACATTCCAGTCTGAAACAGAAGACAGTGACAGACACTCCCCAGGAAACTAGCGCATTATGCTTTATGATTTCAGAATTTTTTTGCATTTTTTTTTTAAGTTCTCTGTTAGTAATCAGTCTCTGTCCCGGATGAACGTGAACTGACATCACTGTACAGAAACCTCCTCAGATGCAAGCTGCCAGTTCCTTACTTTAAAAAGCTTTAGTAATCCCATCATACAGCTTTCCTTAATTAAATGTATCTAGGAATGATTTCTTCTAGAAGAAAGGAGTGCCTGTGCAAATTCATGTGGAAACAGTAGACATAATACATGCAGCCATATGCCAGTTTAAAAGGACAATGAGCTTATTTTTATTACTATTCCTGCTATGCCTTTACAGTTAAATAGACTATAGCTTTATTTCTAGAAAACAAGAAGGGTTTACATATTGTTCTTTTAAAGGTCTGCAGATCTGCATTAAAGCTTCCATATACTATACCTTTTCTGTTGGTTCTAATAATTGTCTCAGACAGTGGTAAAGAGCTTCCATTGGAAACTTCATTTATAGGCTTCTCTGGTGGTTTGTTGGCAGTATTTTCTTTCTTCATGTCCTTCTTTATTTCCTGCAGAAGAAAAAAAACAGGTGGAGAGGGAGAAGAAAAGAAGAAACAGTTAAAAAAAGGTATTACAGAATATTCTAAATTTTCAGCTCCCAAGATTTCCTAAAACTTCTGCCTCTTCTAACGCTACCTCCAAGTTTTAAGTTTTGTTTTTGTAAGTTAAAATGTCACAAAATGGACAGGTTGGACAGAGCCTTGGGTGACATGATTTAGTGGGAGGTGTCCCTGCCCATGGCAGGGTTTGGAACTAGATGATCTTAAGGTCCTTTCCAACCCTAACTATTCTATGATTCTATGATTCTAAAATGAAAGCAATATTTAGTAATTCTTCCAATGGATCTTATTTTTTTCTTTTAAAAGACGTTAATTTCTTATTTATGCTTGAAAATTATAAGACAGTTCTGCAAATCTTTCACTAAAGATCACTAAAGCTCGTCGGAAGAGAGGCTTTTCAGTTCAACCATCATTTAGCTGCACATTTGACACACAGGGCAGAACTGAGTACAGCATTCTTGATGTAAAGGCAGCTAAGTTTGCTTCCCCTGTGTCAAGAAGCCCACAGAAACAACCACCACAGCAGGAAGAAAAATATTAACTAGGAAAATATGACAAATGTTACCATAATTGGCAGAAGCATATAGAGAGCCTGCTGTCAGAACCATTGCTAACACTAACACATTTTGCAGCTGACTGCCTTTTAAGGTGATCAATTTCTCTGGCATCTTGAAACACCACTGAGGTAAACAAGTAGGCATTACCTCCATTTTACAGATGGGTAACTGGCATACTGAAGAGACTAAAGCATTTGCATACAACCATATACCAAAAATTAGGGGAAAAGTAAGTTCAGGTTTGGCTCCAAGCTTTGTCCTAGATCAGGCTGCAGAGCCACTTGAGCTGGGAGGGAGACCAGCAGTTCTCTACTACAATCTCCAGCTCAAAGCAGGGCCACCTCTGTGGTCAGAGAAGGTTGTTCAAAGCTGTTTGCTCAGTTGGATCCCGAAAACCTCAAAGGCAGAGACCACATAAGCTCATGAACAATCTGCTCCACTGCCTGACTCCCCTAGCGACAAAAAATTTCCTTATAACCAGCCCGAAACATTCAAGTCCCATCTACTCTCTCCTGTCCTCCCTCATCAAGCACCACTGTGAAGGGCCTGGCTCTGTCTTCTTGATAACCTCCTTGTCTGAATTGGAAGGCTCCCTTCCACACGTAATTTCTTTTC
>JBCJKH010060561.1:0-22127 GCA_039877255.1 Loriculus beryllinus | reverse complement strand
TAATTCACACTTGTACATCCACAAGTATTCACTTACACCTGTGGAACAGCACTGTTGTCAGAAATAGAGTGGTTCCTGTATTTGCATGACTAAGGTCCTGCAAAAGAGCACCCTGTCAGCTGATGCTAATGGACAGGAGCTGACCCAAAATGTAGTTCTGTGTTTCAACAAAAGAAGCTTCTTTTTATTCTAGATGTTTCTGGGGTCCAAGTCTACCAAGGCACAGTCTTGGCTTCCTGATATCTAAATGTATAGATGAGTACCTACTACAATTGGTAACACAAAATGTTATCTGTGCATTTTATTCATGTCATGTATTTGCTCCCTGCAAAATAGAGGTGAACATCTCAAGTCAGCACAAAATACATTGGAAGCTCTTTTGTCTAATATATACAAAGAAGACCTAACATGCCTCTAAAAATAAATGATTACATTCTCAGAAATGCAATGGTAAAATACCCGTGACCCATGATAAACTTCTGGGACACAGCATACATTGAAAAGACTATAGAGTTCACATTTTCCAGGTGGTGGAGGTCGTTTCCACTCATATGTTTCTGCTTGTCATACAAGAAGGGCATCACAACACTTTGTGATTGTCTAAAGATTGCTTCATTTCAACAGCAAAGCAGATATCTGAAGTCCCTTCCATTTTGGAGGAACACTGATAAGAAAATGTGGTCAGTGAATTATCATTACAGGAGGTCCTGTGACTGGAAAGTATGTAGAGAATAGATACTGGCAAACACCCTTAACATCTAGAATTATAACTAAAAGTGCTTGCAAAGTGCATTCAAATATACTGTATTTTCCAAAACTGTTGAAAATATCCATTAAATTAGGGATATTTCTTTTTTTTTTTTTTTGTTCTGGGTTTCAGTGTTTTAAGGGCTATTTTTCAGTTATTAAGTAGATACAATCTGTGCTTACACAGTGCACAGAATATCATAGACAAAATGAAGCATGACTGGCTGCAAAACAGCTTTCTGTGCATTTAAACAATCATCTTTGCACGCAGCTTCAAGTAACCACCGGACTTCCTTGTCACTCTCTAACTGACAACACAAGAATAAAATACAGATTTGTGAAAAATGTATCATTTCCCTTGAGAGTGTCTTAGATAAACTGGGGTGCAGGTTGATCTCTTATGCTTATCTATCTTTTTATTTCCTTAGTTAAAGATAAAATACTCAAGGCGGGGAAGGAAAAAAAAAAAAGAAAAAAGTGTAGTAAGACTACATTTGGCATTTTGAATACAACAAAAGGTACCTATAGGGCTGCTTTATTGGAGAGTCAAGTAAACTCCAGCTGTCAGCCCTGTGATCACTTCTTCAATAGGCAAAAAGGACTCAGCTCTAACCTAGCTACATGCTGGTTCTCACCAGTATAGCAACTGATATTTTCTTCCTTATGAATTGCATTTACAATTATTCCTTGGCTTTCTAGCAAAACTTTGAAACAAAAATGTGACTAGACTCCCTATGTAAATGCCTTATTTTTTTTCTCTTTCGTCAAGTAAAAAAGCTGTATATCTTTTTTCCTTAGAGCTGAAATAAAACCTTTTGTCTGAGATGAAAATGTCTGCAGGATGACTTGCAAAATCTTGTGGTTTTATTGTCATTCTCATATTATGTTTATATTAAAGTACCCAAAATATGCTAAATATGACCCTGTGCCTAGAGTGAGAGACCAACTACTGCATATATGGAGTCAGAAAGCACACATTGCTGAAACTTTGAACACCTCTTTAAATGTGTCAGTAAGGGGAGAGATTCTAGCCTTCCAGAAGTGAATAGTAGTTTTGTCATTGACTTCTCCAGGACCAAGGCTTCACTAGCTGTCTTCTGATAAAAATTTCTAGATTTACTGTGTAACTTTGGTCAAGATCCACATTTCACAGGAAGAATAAACATAATTGAACACTAGAATTGATTTAAAACTTTGAACAACATTTTCCTGAAAACCTTTTTTTCATAATGTCCTGTTTTGTAATTCTTAGAGGAGGAAAACGATGAAATAAACCAAATTTAATTCTGAAAATCTGTTTGTTTTACTTGAAATGTTTGATATTGTGTGGTTTTCTGCTGCCTCCTCATTTTTTCTTCATTAATTTCTGTCTTTCTTCAAAAATCTAAAAAATTAAAAAGTAAGAAGTGGGGAGAAAGAGAAGAATGTCAATTATTTGAGAAGAGAGATAACTTTACTCCATATTCCATTTTTTGCACTCAAAGTCAAAGGTAAGTCAGAGACAAGTGTCACAGTTTCAAAACTACAAAATTCCATTTTTCCCAAGAAAATTGCTTTTTGTATGGTGTTTCATTTATGAAATTTTATTTTTCATTTCAAAGTCCATTCTGTTAACAGTTTGTCAGAAACTCATTAAAAATTCTATTCTAGATTGTTCCATCATGTAGATAGGCAAAACACAGAGGAGTAGGACAATAGGCAGTCTGTGCAAGGCTAGGTGGCATATGACCTTGAGCAAAAATGAGCCCTAAATAATTTCAAAAGAGTTGTTTATTGTGGCATCTGAGAAACGATATTCCAGCAAGCCAAAATACTGACAACTATTCAATGAACAATTTCTTTTCAGCAAAATGCTTATCCAGGTGGCTGAATGCTTTCTTTTTGGTTCTGATGTCAGACAGCCAGCTAGTCTGCTCTTTCAGACTTCACCAAGGTCATTGGCCTTAAGACTTCATAAAATTGACTTAATTTGTTTTGCCATAATTTCTTTATCGGTCAAGAGTCTATATGTTTATATGAAAGTATTTTTCTCTAATGTCTGAAATCGCCTTCTATGGGTCCTTGGGTAAATAGTTAACTATTTCAGTGACAAGTGCAAAGCATGAGATGAGCTTTCTAAGCCATTGTTTTGCTTCCAACAGTAACATTCTGGTCACTATTGAACCATATTATTGTAAAAATATACCAATGAAAAAAATGAAATTCAGGGAGTGATGTTGCACAGAGGTTTTCTGTTAAAAATCTTCTATGTAATATAAAACAAATAAAAAACCTAAAAAAGTTGCATATTAGGTATGTGAAGGTACTTACTTCAACCCTCAGCAATAGGTTTCCAACAGATGTGTAAAAAGAAAACTGTATATATATGAAGGGTTTTCTAAGAGAAAAAACATTTCAATTCTATCTAATGCAAATTTAATCCTGTCAGCTCTATACTTGCTCTGTGCACTCCAGCAGTGAGCAGAACAAGCTTCAAGTTATCACACTTCATCACTCATATTGTACATTGTCTGTATGACATAGAAAGAGAGACTAATATAGTGAAAGTTTACCAGAGATCCTACCAGAGCCGTCGCACAAAGTATTTTTATAATTTAACAAAGTTCCTGACAATGCCATCAATAAGAATGGCACAGGAAAATGTTTGAAAACTTTAATATCTGTACCTAGGATATCCTGTGGTAATCAGTGGTAAAGGTTTACTTTTGAAAATCCTTTCATCTGGCATATCTGTTAAATACATGCAACCACCTGCCTACCTCCAGGGGATTCATTACCCCATGACTCTTCACTCTTCCCTCCTAAGCTTCATCTAGCAGGAACTGGTTTGGTTTCTAAAAACACTCACAGTTACTAGGTATATCTGTGAAGTTTCTTCCAGAGTGGGTAAAAGAGTCCTAACAGTTCCAGGTAAGATGGAGAAAGTTCCCATAATATGCTGTGTTTGTAAGGCGATGATAAAAATCTCATCAGAAGTTATTACAAAGCCCACTACACAAATTATGCTGTGTTATGAACTGACAGCCATTTAAAGCCTTGCTGCAAACATTTACCTCCATACCATTCTTTATCATAGCATACACTCCTCTTTTTTACCATTCTTGATAGGCAACTGTGTATGAAAAATTTGAATTCTTTCTTAAATTATTTACACCTAACATCTTCTTTAAAATGGCAAGTCTCCAAAACCAACATTCCCATTACTCATTGACTCATCAGGCTGTTTTAATAGCAAGGGCAACATTGCAGCAGGTTTTTCGGGTGGTGCTTTTACACACTGGGATTTCTGTTGCATCAGAGACCTTTAAGATTCTTAAAAGTACTCCAAGGACCACAGCAATCTAAAGCTTTAAAACACATTAGATTCAACACCTATCACCTTCAACCCCTTCCTTTCTAGAACTGAATTCCTTTCATTATGTTTGGTTTACAAATACTTACAGAAAAGCCTTTCTACAAATAGTATATAGACTGAAGTCTGAAACAATGAATGAAATGAAAGCCATAATAGTGTGTTCTGGTAATTCAACCAGTTTAAAGAAAAAACAAAACAAACAAACAAAAAAAGGCAAATTATTATAAAAGGAACTACATTATATTGGTACTGAAGAGCACATCATAATGGAAGCCAGAATATGACATCTAGGCAGCTGTGCACACAGATGTGTAACCCTGTTCCAAAGGCTGGAAAACATTCCAATGAAATGATATCTCTAGGTTTCCAAACTTCAGTGAACTGAAGATTTTATGGTTTTCATCATTTCATATTAATATACAAGTCTTAAAAATATGTAACATGAATTTGAGTGACGAAGTAAAAGTAAGCATCCATTTTGCCTAGGCACTTTCAACACACCTTTTAGATAACTTTAATATTTAAGCACTAAAGCCAGTAATGAAAAATATTATCCTAAACTGACACTTTAATATCCACAAGTACCATAGTAAAATGTACAATACAGTTCAGCCACTGAGACATGATTAGACAGATATCCTCCTGGTGGAAGCTTCCATGACCAAGGGTACATTTAAAAAAAAATAAATTTAAATCAGTGCAGACTGTTCAATATAGACTTTCTATTAAGAGCATTTCTCATTTGTCATTTCTTCCCTCCAGGTGAGGAAAGAAAGCAGCCTTTCTGTGAAAAGGACACAAAACCTTCACATTTGTGTCACTGGTGTGTTCCAAGTTTATGCAGGAAACCACAGCCCATTCGGCAGGAATCTACCATTTTGCAGGCTGAGTAACAAACTGTCTATTTATTTCTGGACTTCCTGCAATTGCAGGCTGATTTCCCAACAAGGTGGTTTCTGCACAGGTAAAGTTCTCGGCATAATTATCGTGTAATAAAAAATGCACTGTGCCCCCTGCTTTCAAACAGCTCTGTGGTAGCAGGGTTGCATACCACCACTTCACTGGGGCTGTCAGCATCTCTAGGAAGTCTGGGAGAAGGCCAGCACTTAAATGGTTGGGGGACAGAGCCAGCAATCCCACTGTGATATAGATTAATCAGGAAAGGGCATGTCTGAGCAGCACCCAAAATCACAAGAAAGAGAGAAGGGAGCCAGCACCATGAGAGCTGGTGCGCTCCCATTGTGCACAACATGGTGCATGTGCTAAACTGGGACTGGGTTATTGCATGGTTGTGCTAGAACAGCAGTTCATCCAGGCTACCTGCAAATGGGCACATGTCTAGTGCCATGCTGGTGTTGCTACACCGCTTCGAGTTTCTACAGCAGTTCAGCCTACAACAGATGAAAGCGGTTTGCTCTATGCTCCCAGGTATGGATCAGAAAGGTCCTTAGAAGTGATATCTAGAGAACTGGGTTTTCCCTCTGTCGTTTGCTTAAACCAATACTTAGACCATAGCACACATTTTCAATGGGATTCGTTCACTATCATTAGTGTTCAATGATGTTATAGAGCCTATATAAACCTATCTCCTGTATTTATGAAATTCTCTTTTTTTTTCCTAAAACAATCTGATGACAATAACTGGGATCTAGTTATACAAAGTCCCTTCAACATCCATATCTCAGAAGTGAACACTGAGCCTTCAGTTTCACAGCAACAGTTCTGAAATTCATACAGCCACTTTGGATAACAGAAAGCTTTCCTTTCCTTTTTCTTCTCTTAGCTGTGAAATTAGTACCCACAAAACCAGCCACATTCAGTCACTCTAGGTAGACAGCTTTGGCAAATACAACTGTTCCACATAGGCAGCTTGTGTAATAGCTCCTTGTGAGGTCTAAAACTGGAGGAATAATAGAACTATCTTCAAAATAAGGAAGATTGGTTTAAATCCAACATAATCCTCTGGGAAATTATTTTAGCTGTAAAATCTCTGAAAGACTTGTACAAGTAAGTACTAACAAGCTTATCTCTTCACTATAATACTTGCTAAATAAAACTTTTTTTTTTTTTTAACAAACCTATTCTTTCATTGTAGCAAATGACCCCTCCTTTAAAAGTTGTTCTAGATAAAGACCAGCTTTTTAAAGTTTCTAGTTTGCTGTCTTCTCAGTGTTTGGTTCATCAACCCCTCAGTTCTTGTAGCCACCTCTGAAGAAATATGAGTTTCTTAATTTGATTAAGAAATTTAATATGATTGTGAAAGTTTAGTATGATTATGGTACCCTAATTTTTTAAGACAGACATAATTTTAACTTATAAGATATATTCTTAATTAAAAGCTGGCAGAACTTACTTATATTGTTTTAATTCCAAAATATTTTCAAGTCAGTGTAGTTAGGTCTAGCTTTGAATTTGTTCTTGTATTTAAATAATGTTCATGGCTTAAATAATGTTCATGTTATTGAAAGGAAAGTTGAAACACTGAGAACATATGACAACACTGCCTGTTTTATGCAGTTGTAACAGCTATCTGCCTGTGAAGCCAAGTGGAGGTAGGGGGGGAAGTATTTCCACAGATTAAATTATTTATTTTTTTAACAGGTACTTAGTACCCGTATAATGCACTCAAGTTCTTTCTAAATTCTTTATAAGCAATTTATAAAATCTTTAACAACTAAAAGTGAAATAATTTTCATTTGAACCTCTGCCATATCAGAATATTATTTAGGAAGTTATTGCAATCTGTACAAGTTGTGGAAGAAATTTTTTTTTGCTATTCATCTGGGGTAAGAGTAGATATAATACTTCCTACACATTAAGAAACTGAAAGAACCCAAATCAATGCTAGAATATTATACCATTTTATAATTCAAGATCCAGAAGCACTCACAACTAATAAAATGAAAACTTTGATATACAATATTCCTCATACAATAACCTTCAGCTTTCAGAAATAGTTAAAATTTTCTAAAAACTTCCTACATTTTTTTGGGGAAGTTAGCTGGAAGATATTAAGATATTTCTGTGTGCTGAAATCAAAGTGAGAAAACAGACAGTTAAGAGCTAGGACATAACACTGAAAAACATACTTTTTCATTTCTCCCCGTTCACTATGCTGTGCATTTTGTTCAGTTATATTTAAGTACAAAAAAAAAAATCTTTTTTTTGTTGAAAGCTTTTGTCATTGAGCACATTATGGCATAAAATTTCATTAGGTCACGTTGTTAGAACTATACAATAGCAACTTTTTGTGAGAATTGTCATGGCAATGTAAGTGCTAGGCAGTGTTGAATCATCCTTAGTGTTTTGATTATTTAAAATTTTAGAGAGGTTTAACTGATTCGTATTTACCTAATGTCCAAAGCTATTCCTAATAGTTCAAAAATATTTTAAGATGCTTCCAACTTAAATCAATGCAACTTCTGAGTATAGTTATTTCTCAGAATTAATAAATGTGCCAAACTGAAAAAAAAAAACCCCTCACACTCTTCTGAAATTCTAACACTATTTTACTAAAGGGAAAAAAATAAGTAATTGAAAACTCGTGTTACAAAATCTATCAGTGATCAAATAAAGATCTACCTAAATTACAGTTTCTCATATACTACGTTCTTAGCTCTTATCAAAGGCTCCTTTTCTTTTCACCTCCAGAAACAAAGGTGCATCCCTTGAAATTACCATTTACATTGTATGGAGCAACTTATGTCATATGAAGAAAAGTAAAAATTATTTATGTTTTCAAATATTTTTACACAATTATCTTGACATCTTGGAAGTCCAGTACACAGTAACTCAGTTCTTTTAGGCTGTATCAAGAAACACAAATCTTCCCATTATTTGAGTTACTGGCAGTCATGAAAGAGTACTTCCTTCACTGTCAATTTTCTTAAGAAGTAAGCTAATATGTTGTTATTGTAAATGCATGGAGTTTTTGTCCTGTAATAACTCTCATTGTTTTGCATTTCAGTGGTGGCTTATTTTTCTTGCATTCACAAAGAAATGCAAGCTCTTTGTTATTTTAGAAATGATTCTTGAGTGCAAGCAATCATTTTCTGGTCTTACTGTGGCCAGTTCCCAGTCCTTTAAACATTAGCCTCTTTTCAGGATATGAGATTCCCAGATGAGATTTACAGTCTGATTTGAAACCTTCACCCGATGTCCAAAGAAACTAATTTCTCGTTCTTGCACCATTATAGCTCTGAAATCCTCCTATCATCTCTTTTGCACCTTAGACTGCCACAGTAGCACACAACACTGAAATCTCATGCAGACAGATGTTCTGCTCCATGTATAGACCTTTACACCTGGAGAAATGTTTGCAGAGAGCTCTGAGAGGACCTCAACTTTAAAACCTGCCAGGAGGAATTTGCTTGGAAATACATTTCAAAGCCTCATCTGGAATCTTTGCAATAAAATATATCAGCACTCAGACTCAGCCAGCACATTTAATATGATGAATGAGGAGTTCAGAACATGTTAATTTTTTCATGACATCACCCAACCTGGGTTGTAGAATCCTGGGAAAATATCCTATTTGCTTGAAGAAAGTATAAAACATTGAGACTCACACCTCTGTCACTACCAGGTGAGGACTTCACCTTAGATCAAGAATACCAGAGAACTTTTTTCTTTAGCCAAGTTCTGTGATAGATATCTTTTAAAACCAATTTTTACTCTGAAAACTGATTTAAATTAATGTGACACTGCTTAATGTTGATCTTCAAAGCTTCAACTGATTGATTTAGGTTTCTCTTATTTAGGTTGCATGGACTGAGAAATATGCCCTATGGGGTCAAGGTGGGCGTTATAAGGGACAAATGAGACACAGCACATATTCTCATCTATTAAGCCATAGCCATACCACTATGTTCCTATTCTATTTTCTCAGTCTTTTGCCTAAATCACTTTCTGTGTCATGCAAATTAACTTCATCAATTTTCTGATGTGATCTCTATCTCGGTAAAAGCTGAGAAAATAAAATTAACATCCCAAATACACATAACTCCAGTCTTATCATTCAGCCTTCTCTGCCTTTCCCCTGAAAATTGTGCACACACATATACACAAACCCCAAAGTACAACTTTCATCTTTCTACCCCAGCTCAGTTCCTTCTTTCCAAGATCACTAGCTCCTCACATCTCTTCTAAACTGTCTTTTTGTCCTGCTTCTTCCTTCCAGCCTCATTCAGCTTACAGGTCTGTGCTTTCTTCTACCAACCAACAGTTTTGTTTCCAATAGGAATTTTGCTCATTTTTTATCTCATTAAACTGTATCAGGTTGCTTTCATTTCTACATACAGAAGTGATTTCAGCAAAGTTCTTCTGTAGCCATATTCCACATTGAGGTTCAAAGCCATAAAAAAAGATTGATATTGAAGGGATTTAGGAAATTGAAGCCAAACTTGTACCTCTCAAGACCTGCAAGCAACCATTCACTAATGGTCAGAGCTCCTAAAGTGTCTGAAGTTCTTCTGGTGCCTTAGAAAGTGTCTGAAAAAGGCTCTTAGGGCTGTGCTTTGAAGAATAGGTTTGGCTATACCTCCACCTACTAAAAATAGGCCAGGTGTTTTCAAGGAAGCACTGGAAGCCAAGAAACCGGAACAAGAGAGAAAGCAAGCTCTGGCAGGCTGCAAGGTTAGACACCTAAATCCAAGTGGCAAGACCAAACCAGTCCTTTGTCTTCAGGAGCAACTCCTGACACATCACCTTTGCCCCTGTTATGACTCTTCCCTTGAGCACACATGGTGAGCTATGAGCATCCTTGTAAAACCAATGGCTATAGGCTCATGGCTGTGTCACTGCCCTACCTTCCTTGGTGGCTCCATCAGTGAATTTTATCTGGAATCATGTGACTATACAGTTTCAAATGTATATCTATACAAAACATTCCCTTATTGGTTTTGAAGTACCTACATAGTATTGTCCACCGTTACAAATACAATAATTTAATCCCACGATTTATCCAGACAGTCCAGCCCTGACCAAAACTCTCCACGTGGCTGCTTTCTAAGGGGTTAGAAAAAGCATCAGTGATATTTATTACAGACTTCATCTGGCACTTAGCTTGTCAGGCATTCCAATCAATATGTGATGCTTTTGTTTCTCCACACCCCTATCACAAATTATATTTATACTTTTGTATTTTGACTCTGCTGAACACTTGAAGGCTGTATTGCTCTGTGCTCCTAGGGCACTGGGAAAACAAACAGAGTTTTAAACTTCTCATGCCATCATGCTGCAATGACATTTTCAGTTTACCCTTGTATTTTGAAGACTGTCTTCAGTCATCAGGATTGTGATCATAGGGTACACTTTTGCTGCACAAGATTTATTTACTGGCAAGTTCTGTATAGCTGTAAATTACCCAAACCCCCAACACTGCAGATTATCATGTATTTATAGCTCAGGGACACATTACTTATTCTATCTTTTGACTGAAAAGTTTATTTACCTGGCAAGAGGGAGAGCATGAGGGATCTTAGTAGTGGAACCAAGGTTTCCAGACAAGGTAAAAAGTGAAGATGCATGTAAAAGAGATAGGATATTGGAATAGTATTGACAGTACTAGTATTAGTATGGCTTCCAGTACTGACATAAAATAAATCAAGCAACTTCAGAAACTGTCAGTTATTTCTGACTTCAGCTTTACCCTCTGGTTTCTTCGCTCTGCCCTCGAACAGCCTTCATTACGTGTCTATCTGTCCTTTCATACTCCAGTCCTTGGGTGCAAGGATTGTTTTTTCTCTTGTATTTGGAAAGTGCCCAGGTCATTTTACAAATAGCCACAACATAAAAAATTTTTATCCAGCCTGCTGGAATGCCCACTCAGTGTGCTGGCTGCATGGCTGCACCTTCAGTCACCTCTTGCTCTCTCCCAAGGATTGTCCCGTATTTCCTGCAGTTTACTGCCAGCAGCAGGGGAGCATGTACATAGTCAGATGTCCACTTTCAGATATTTCCCCCCCCCTTGTTTTTCTAGGAAAATTAGATAATGACAGTTTTAATGAACTCATTAAAAGGGGTGATCTATACAGAATTTACCAGCAGTGGGGCTGCGTGCACTACTCAACAAGGTATGCTGCAAACACAAGTATAATAAACACTGCTGGAGAGGGCTGCCTGGTGAACTTGTGGTGCATCTGTGGAGTGCTGCAATGAGAGCCAAGTGACCCCAATTTCAGAGCAGTCCCAGAATCCAGAAAACTGAATTCATAACAGTTATGTGTTCATAGTCAGGGAGAAAGAGTCAGAAAAACAAATATTTCTTCTTGTTTTAACATTTGGGATTTAAAGTACAAGACCTGGCTTTCTATTACTGACCAGGCTTTCTAGCTCTCTAAAGCACCAACTGCTTTGTGTTGGCATAAATGTTGCTCCATGGAGGTCAGTAGAAGTTCCATCTGACCTCCATGAAATATCTCTTAAATAAAATACATCAAAGAATTGGATTCTTTAAGCAGTCTTTCCCTCAAGTTCCCCTGTTGTAAAGGAGTGGAGAATGTTACTCACTCTGTTGCATAAATCTCTTTAAGAACTTAAGCAGAAAAGCAAGAGATTAATTTAGTGACAAATTTTGGCATCACTGCAGAATACCTACACCTATAATTAAAGCAAAGTTACTTCATCTGTAATACTGTATATATGACTAAATGCTATTCCTTGTGAACTAAAGGGTATGTAAAAATTTGTAATCAAAGTTTGCATTTTTATTTGAGGGTTATGTAGATAATCTGCTGGAAAGTGAAACAAACATTTCTCATATTATTACATCTTTCACAAAATATGTATAACTGTGAATTTTGCACACTCCATAAATTAATTCCCTCATAACATTAATTTAATTTTATCTTTAAAATGTATATATGCAAAATATTAATAATGACAATCTGAAAACATAATAAATCATTATTAATTGTAATTTTACACTTATCACACTATCCAGAGGTATAATAATCACCAATAATCCATCCTCATATATATAGCTTGTAATTTTAGAACAAGCTCTGCTAGTGTAGCTCCATGAACAGATTCACCATTGTTTTACCGTGTTTGTCATTCTGGATTTAAAGATATCTTCCTATATAATGCAAAAGTAGCACAGAGCCAGCATGTACAGTATGTACAAATAATGAACTACCCAGCCATTCAACAATCATGCTTAAATTATGATTGTAGAGTCATGGAACAAAAATTAACTTTCCTTTCTTGTGACCTGTGTTTGGGCTGTATTATCCACAGACCATGGTAAGACTTCTGCAAATTTCTGTATATCAAACCTTTATTGATACACCAGAAAATTCTTAATTCCTCTGTTTTTCTTGTTTGACATGTCAATTAGAACGATATGGCACAGATTTGCATTGCAAGTTCATAACGATTTGCCTACAGTAAACAGATAAGAGCCATTAACATGGCTCTTGTAGGTACGTGGAGGAAAAGAGATTTTAAAGTAAAATAATGGCACAAGATATACAATTTTCTGTGTAGAGTACTGCATCAGGTTACTTAATAAAGAACATTTTTAAGCACATCTAAGCTAGGTAACAGAATAATTGAGCTTTCTTGCACAACCTTAATTCATCTCAGTAAAGTACGTGCATTATGAGACAATCTTTAATTAAGTGATTATGCACTACAAATTCTGTACTGTGTTTTACAACACATACAATAGACATTTTTTCTGGAAAAGAATTAAAATTATCTAGAGCTGTCTGAAGAAACCCCTCTTACATATGCCCATACAATAACAATATGAAGTTATAGCTCTAGCTATCCAAAACTAAATAAAAACAACACTTACCACTGTTATCCATCTGTCTTTCTCAGATTTACAAAATTGTACCAGGATATTTGTTGTCTAGTTTGCAAATGTAAGCAGTGGAAGCACATCAAAATCTTCATCTGTACCTCAAAGACTGTTCTGCATTGTTCTTTGTAATGAACAGAATAAAATAACAGACCTCAATTTTCTTCTTTCCTTGAAACTACTTAAAATTAAGGATTCCATAGCTCACAATGAACTTTTGGAATTCCTTTCTAGAGCTTTATAAAGATAAGTATTAAAAGCATAGGTCTTGCTGCATTTTTTTTTTAAGACAGGAAGGGTTCTACCTGTATTTACATATTTTGATTCAAAATCTCCTTTATTCTCAGTTGGGAACAGAAAAGCCTTTGTTATTCTCAGCTGGGCCCAGTCCCACAAACATTTCAACTCTACCTTCATCAGATGCAGATCACACCAGCATTTATCCCCACTAATCACCACTCCTTCTGGCACTGACATTATCCTGGGGAGTTTCCCATTCACCTGACATCAATTACCCTAGACCCTGCTGATACTTAATTCATATCATCATACTTAATTAATCATTAACCCCTTCACTGCAGTCAGTGTTCTGTAATTGGTGTTCACAGCATCTGCAAAATATTAAGGGTATTTGAATCTACATTCATCATGAGCCCTTCTATTAAAGCATGAGGTACAGCCAACAGATTTCAGTCATGTTTCAGGGCATCACCCAAACATATTAACACTAGGAAAAACTAGTACTACTGATCCAGTAGGTCCATAAATCTAGCACCTGCACATCTACCATTCAGTTCTCTTCAGAGCCATTTACTAAAATCCTGTTTTCACAATGATATCAAGAGATCTGACTGATCACTTAGCTAGGAAAAATGTTCATGCAAATAAACAGATACCTTTGTGGAGCTTCACGTTTCAAAATATTTAAATAAAAAAGACTGATAGATTTAAAGGAAAAGTCTGGTTTAAAATTTGACTGTTGTCAGGTCACTCTAGAAACGGAGATTTTCTCATGATAGAAGTTGGTGGATAAAATAGCTGAAAAATTCATGAGGTGAAACCACAGGTAGCTATGCCTGTCTGAGAATATTTTATATTGTTTAGGTGATATCATATTTTCTTTATAGACAAGCTAGAATTCTATTGCGCTTCAAAAATGCATTTATCCAGACTAATATTCCACCTTTTTTTTTTCATTGCAAACCTAAACGAATAAAAGTCAGTGTGCATGGAGTCTTTGGTGTAGGACTCTAAACACACGCAGTGAGAAATGCAAGGAGGTTGAGGAATAAAACAATTACTGAGGATGGCTTATTTCAGGAAACAACCACCTACTCTAAATGTGAGAAAATTATCCATTAGTATCACTGGATTGGATTATTAGGTTTAAAACCTGTGGTTCTTCATTAGAACTCGTAGCCTCGTTTCATGTTTATCTTTTAATGGTAAGTTTGAACTGAAGACCTATGAAATTATATTTATCTGAAACAAAAGAGCCAAAGAATTGGTACAGAGGATAACACTGGTTCTCAAGTTAACAGCAAATCTGGAGGTCCATGTTGTGTGCTTACTCTACTGAAAGACAAATAGCACATCACTGATAAAATGTTTCCCAGGTCTTTATATCCTGCTTTTATTTTGTTTTGCTTTTAGCTTAACAAAAGAGAAATATTTAAAGAGTGGAGTAGCTAACAAATCTCATTTCACAAGCATCAAGAAAGAGGTTAATGAGGTTTAAAAATAGGGTTAAGTGGTACCACCATCACAGGAGCTGTGAATGTTTGTAGAAGATGCACATGAAAGAAGACCCATTTTAATAGTATGGAAGATTCTCACTTTCATTTCTTCTAGCAGGCTAATGTCAGAGATATGTTTAAATTTTTATTAGAGGTGCAAGATAAAATAGAACAAAGCCACATTTACTGGTCGCATATCTTTACGAATCAGGTGGCAGAGATCAATTAATACAAAAATAAAAATTTAACTATTTTTTTAATATGTAATTCTCTTAGAAATATCTCTAGCCAATACATCAAAGTTATACATCAGTCCATGCCAGACTGAAATCAAACAGTTTTTCCTTGTGGACAGGCAGAATACAATCATATCTGTAGATCAATGCTTATTACATTACTTTGAAAATTAAACAAAACATAAATAATCAAGCATTCTATTCCCTTCACTTCCACAGAACTGATAGTACCAATATTCAACTTCTTACAAAGACCTGTGAATCCACATGTTAGGTCAAAATCTTAGTGATGCAAAATTATCCCTCCTTATTACAGTCACAAACGTTATGTTTACTTTCAACAAGTAAGGAGCTTGTTGAGTATTACCAAGGAAAAGTGTAATACTGCATGAATCTTTCATTGCAGGAGTGGAAGGAGCTGGTTTATTTCTAGTAGTTGGAAAGGGTCCAAGCTCAGTCAGTTAAGAGGAGATTTCTTTAGCTAAATTATTTTTGTTGAAATTTCCCTAAAGAAATTTAGCCTGAGGCAGTCAGTGAGTATGGAAAATTTCAGTCCAAACGGATGAAATATGATGAACACATTAGCATTTGAAAATGTGATTTTATCATGAGATGTGTCAGGCAACTTTAGTAAGAGACAGATCTTTCTGCACCCCTTGTAATACTGGTCTCCTGAAAGGCACCAGTGACTGCTATTAATTCCAGACCTGGTTTTAATGGATGGTGTCCTTCCCAGTCTCTTTCAGACTAACTAAAAAAATCAAGTCAGTGTATTTATGGAATCCAGTATCATGAAAAACAGAATCTTTTTTACGAAAGAGTTGTCCCAATGGTAAAAGCTGCACAAAGCCAGGCTTCAGAGTCTAATAGTTCTTCTAGTGGCAGGTTGTATATGCACCTTATGGTCTTTAAAACAGAATGAAATATCTATCTAGATAAAGAAAGTTTCTCCTGGAGGGATTGCCTGGAAGGCAGATGGACTAGCACACTCTTCTGACTGTTACTGTTGTCTGACAGTTGACGATAAGTACAGACTAAAAAATAAATTTTAAAGTAACTTTTGCTTACCAGTTGAGCAGAAAATAGCAGGTTAGTATAGAATAGAAATAGTAAATGGGAGGCATACGTGGGTTTGGAACTGTAAAGATCCCCTGATAGGATTGGGCAAGCACTTTCATTCCAAGTCCAAACAACCTGAACTCCAGATGTATAATTATGTTTGGATTTGGGGATTTTTTTTTCTGCCAGTAATATTTTGTTTGGCTTCTGGACTGTTTGGAAGTTAGAATTTCTTCTGCTGCCTATTTACTTATGACATTCAAGTGCTGGCAAGGCTGGTGCATTTCTGAACTGTAGAACTCTCTAAATTCCCAAGGATATTTGAAAACCATCATTGTCAGTGATAAAGTTTAGATATTGTGGGTAATAAGAGCAATTGCAGTAATAAGAGGCTTACAATGGATCAGTCTTGTGACTTCGTTTGCTTGAGAGCTCAGGGGTGGGTCAGCAAGTATGTGACATGAAGTAAAAAAAAATTCATCCTAATCATTAGGAAGATACATTAGGAAGATACAGCCTTACTAGCTGGATGTGTTCTAAAAGCAGGGTTTCTAATTTACAGGAGATGCTAGTTTGCTTAGTATTTGGTTGCAAACTCAAGCCTACAACAAAACTTTTCAAAATGCCTTATAAACTCAAGATCCTGGAGCAGCCTACTGTTTCTGTCAGACAAATCACTGTTTTCACCACCAAAATTACCTCCTATAAAACAACAATAGGACTTATATGGCCTGGCATGCACTGCATAATCAGAACACCAGTCATGACTGGTGAATCCAAAACAAAATAAGATTATACTGTCACACATGCACGTAAAATTAGCCATTTCTTCTCTAACAGTAGGTGGAAGGGTTGCCTAAATGCTTCTGTAAAGTATGTTGTATATTGCTGTAACTGCCTGACTTTAGTTGATCCCATTTCCACTAATTTGTTACAATGCATTTACTAATTAGTTGGTTTTCACATACTGACAGTTTTTTCTCTCCTACTAGATGTCTCCTAAAGCACCCCCTTTACTGACCCAGAGTCCTTGTTCTCCTACCAGTACTTCCTTCCTTCATGCTCTACACTTGTGGCATAAAGACTTCAAGCTTCTACATGAGATATTGACACCAGTTTTACCTGAGTCCGAATAGGACTCAAATTGCGCTTGTATGAGTGACTCAGCTTTTCCCTTACTTGTTGCTTCACTATCAATACAAATTTAAAAAGGGTTTAATAAGATAGATCCAGTAGTATGAGGTAATCTGTACATGGATTGGTACCTGGTTGGTGCAGTTTACAAAAGAAAAATTAGTCAAAGTTCATCTTTTTGAAAGATTTCAAAACTTCAGCCAAGGATCCCAAAAACTGGTCCCCCATCTCCTTTGGAATTAAGCCTGCTAAGTATCTTTATCTCAGTAAAAGTCCACTTCCATGTATTTTAAACCCACTTTAACCATACAAAGCTGGATGTCTTAACCAAGTGTATTCTGTTTATGTCAGATGAGGTAGCCCACAAAACTTTCAGGTGGTTGTTGTATAAAACTCAAATACATTCTATAAGGACATATTTTATTTGTCTAAAGCTCTGGTTAGGAAGACTGACGGAACATTTCCAGGACATTACACAACGATCCTTCATTAGAAGACAATAAAGTTTTCTGAGTAAAAAAATTAATTCTGACTTCCATAGTGTGTAACACCACGCAGTGCTGTAAAAAATCTTCCAAAACTGGCTTGCCCAGAGACCAGATCTTTTACTTTTGTCATCTCTTATTAGTTACTAATATATTTAAATTTGTCTCAAAATTTCCACACACAAATCCCATCTTTGAGAGTTTATGATTCAGCTGTAAATTTTTAATGTAAATTTAAATTGAATAAAGACTTATCCCAAGAGAAAATTATAATAGTATTAATTTAAATATATACTTATTATTTTTTTATGGTTTTAAGCTATTAAGATTTTTATGTCCCCAACACCTTATATGTCTGGGATAAGTTTTAAAGGAAGTTACATTTAAGATTAGCCTAACTGCTGATATCCAAACCAGCCTAAGCTGTGCTTTTCTGACTCCCCTCAGTTCTGCCAGATACACTGGGTACCAGACCATATCTGACCCCCTATACAGAGGACCTTAGCAGTGTGGGTATTCAATTCAAATATTCATGCAGATATTTGATTCCGTCACCACTGATCTGGAGATGAAAGCCCTAAATTAAATCCCCTTTTTAGCTATTCAGACTAGATCAGGGCTTTTCAAATCACCCTTGCAGAAGAGCAAGCACCTGCACCAATGCAAGGCAGTCCGTCCTCAGCTATGCTGAGTTGGGCAACCAGTACTCAGCGGCTGCCCACAGCTCCCAGTAAACAGTCATAGAACCCTTTGGAGGAGCTCAGCATGCATTTCCCTGATCCCAGTCAGCTGCTATTCTGACTCTGTCAGGCAGCTGCTCCCCTGCCTTTGGCAGGGTCCTACAGAGCAGAATTCACAGCAAAAATTCAGAGCCAAAACTTTGCACAAAGGTGAGATTCTTAAGTGTGTTATGCAGCTGGTTTCTCAATGTCTGTACTCCATGGAAATTTGGAGCTGCTTCCCAGTGTACATGCAAGTTGCTGTAAATTTTCAAGGTCTTGTAAGCAAGCAAGGGACCACAATTTGTTTAATTTTTCTCATGACAACTGTATGCTAAAAATGTTTTGCTTGACACTGAATCTTGCTTTCATCTGCTGCTTTTTGTTCACTATGATTTATTAGGTTTTGTTGCCTTTTTAATATATTCTGTAAAGTATCTATTTTTTTAGCACCATTAGTGTATCATATATAGATTTGAATATCTGTTAATAGGTACAATTCACATTCATTGTTAAAATCAAAGTCTTTTTTTTTTCTCTTGCTTTGTAACTTTCACTGCAGAAATAAATGGTTAAAGAAACAAGATCCACCATCATCATAAGAATTAGATGCATCATTTCCCTTCCACACAAATATATACATGTACAAAATTACATAAACCTTAAAAAATGCATTAAATTACATAATTTTGAACATGCCAACAACAAATAAATTCTAGACTACTTCATAAAAACTAATGTTTCAGCCAGCACAACATGTCAAATCTTAGAATTTTGCAAAAAGATTTTGGATAAACAGCATATGTATTTTTCAGCTAATAATTCTGCCTTTCCCAACAAATAGTCTCTGCTTTATTTACTATTACGTGGTAAACAAACAAACAAATCCCCAGAGCTTTAAGAAACCTCAATCACCTTATACAGAGTTCCCTTAAAAGAACTTCCAAGCCTATAAATACTGTGAGATCATGAGTGAGAAGGAAAAGCTTCATTAGAGGTGCAAAAAAATTAAACATCAAGCTGAGAAAAAGTAGCAGAGAAAACCTAAAACACCTTCTACTGCTGCACAAGCAGAGACTCACATGTTTCAGCTGTGCTCAGCCACCAGCAGGAACAGTGAATATTGCATAATCCTGGGCTCCCAGTTTGTGGCCTCACTGTGCTGTTACAGACACAGAGTCATAAGTCTTTAGTTAGGTGTTTCAGGCTATCTATGCTGACACTGATGTGTGCTCTTCGTCAGATCACGGCAAAAAACCTAAAGAAGGAGAAGACTTTCTTATTAAGAAAGGATAATAAGAAAGGTATTATTAGGTTTGAATTTGCAACCAAATACCTAAGACCTGAACTTTATTGTTGTGTGATTTAATAAATTGTATCTGCTTTCGGTGAAGTAAAATATACACTTTGCAATTTAAAACAAGCATTTTTTCTTTTAAGTTATTTTGCAGGGATTCAGTTATTAATCACTTTCCTAACAGTATGTACCCAGCCTGGCATGTCTGAGCTGCACTCTGCAGATTGGCTGTGTGAAGACTTTCACACCCCAGTAATGCACTCTGAACTGCACCTCATGCAACCCATGCAAGAGGGCATGTCCATATCCTCCCGGAACAGTCCACACAGGCATGACTCCTAACTGCCACATTAAATAGAACCAAATCTAAACACCTTTGTGCATCTGACCCAGGACATAAAGTTTGCTATATGCTTAGTAAACCCAGTAGCTTTCTTTGAGTTTCAGGGTCTTAAATCTTCCCATTCATTGATAAATGTCGACCTTAAGTATGTGCATATGTTGCTCATGGAAAAAGATGGTTTAATTTTGGTTTTAAGCCAGCTAATTACCTCTGTCTACTTTCTGAGGACTGTGCCTTTGTCAATAGGGCACCACTGTCTAATTTTCATTCTGAAAGCCTGAATGTTAGTAAGGTATTGTTATTAGCATTAAGTAAATCCTTCTCTTAAAATGCAGGTCTGTAGAGGACTCCTTGCATACCACACCTTTTAAAAGCTTCAGTAATGTCTAAATCATGTTCAGGCCTGCCAGTACCCAGATCCACATTTTGCAAAGTTTCCTAATGTCTGGGAACAAGGTTTAAATATACCAAAAAAATATTATAGGCAGACCTCTAGAAATATTTTTATGTATCCATTTTTCCAAGGAAAAAGTGATCAAATTGTGTAAGCTGCCCCTCTTCCATTTTATTGTAAGAATTCCCTGGTGCTGTTAGCTCATTCAAAGCCAGAAGTATCACTTTACAGTTTTTCATTGTACTCAGGGGAAGTATATGGAAATTTTACAGCAATAAGCTACAAATGGGGAGCTGGACTACAGCCAGCCTGCGTCCTTCTCATGCCCTTTACAGCATTTTTCTTCAGCATTCAGTGCTCTCCACAGTGTATAGAATATTTACCCTGAGAGCATATTATATTTGTTTTGGAGATGCAAAATGCAGTAAGTAGGTCTTTAACAATTATGTTTAAGCAGCACAACTGACATTTTCTTTTCTTTTTGTTTCAATGAAAGTTCATTAGTGGAGTTTCTAAACCCACAAAATCAGACTTTTCAATAATGTACAGCTTTTCTGTTTCAGTTTATTCTTTTCTAAGTGGTCAATAATTACTGTTCTGGTGTAATGCAACCTAATCATCATTGCATCTCTTGCACAAATTGTTGGCATATGCAACATGAAGGTGTGAGTTAGCCTGACTCAGAGCCTCATATGTTTTTTCATTGTACATTTGTAACTGAAAAGAGGAGGTAGCCAGAATAGTATTATAATTGCTAGAGGAATATAACGTGTTATGAATATCAGAGGCATGGAGCCTCTCCTATGGGAACAGGCTAAGAAAGTTGAGGTGGTTCAGCCTGGAGAAGAGAAGGCTCTGGGAAGACCTTAGAGCAGTCTTCCAATACATAAAGGGGACCTACCAGAAATCTGGAGAGGAACTTTTTACAAGGGCGTGTAGTGACAGGACAAGGGGGAATGACTTTAAGCTGAAAGAGGATAGATTTGTATTAGCTATTAGAAAGAAATACTTTACTGTGAGGGTGGTGAGACCTTGGAAGAGGTTCCCTGAGAAAATGCAGATGCCCCATCCCTGGAAATGTTTAAGCCCAAGCTGGTTGGTGCTTTGAACAACCTTGTCTAGTGGAAGATGTCCTGTCCTTGGGGGCTGGGGGCTTAGAACTAGATGATCGTTAAGGTCCCTACTACCCCAATCCATTCTGTGATTCCATGATAATGAATATCCTCAAGGACTGAAGCATATAAGAACATAGGAAAATTGCTGGTTTAGACTTCTCAAGGTATGATGAAACATGCATTAATAACATGCATTAATAGCAGACTAATTTATTTCATCCTTTGTATACTGAATGTGTACACGAACATAGCTAAGCACCCGATTCACCCCTCAGGGAGTGGTAGCTCCATAGAAGATAGAATTTTACAATTGAAAGGATCATATATTCTGTAGAAACAAGTGATAATTGATTTCTTCCCAGTGTATGAAATTCACTTTTGAGCAGAAGCCTACAGAGATTGTCTTTATAATGAAGACTTTGTTTTCATAATTTTCATAGGTCTTAGGTGGGAACTACTTCATTCACTTATATTTCAGACCTCTACATTTGAGTCAGATACTATGTATGATGCTCGCAGTTGGTGGAAAGAAGCTGATACTCTAAAGACAAGATTTAGCTGTCCAATTTTAAAGTTAACTTTAGGGTAAAAAAGTTAACACTAGAGATCCTATTAACCCAATCTCTTGTCTGGTCATAAAGGGGGACCAATATGATCAGTTCTGATAGGACTTTTTACATTATATATTTCCACATTCAGCC